>CM075816.1:1857898-2065898 GCA_037975025.1 Excoecaria agallocha
CATAATCGTTCATTAAACAACTGAAAGAAATAATACTCTTGGACAAAGCTGGAACATAATAACAATTATTTAATTCCAGTACTAATCCACTCGGAAGAGGCAAATGATAAGTCCCCACAACAGTTGTAGAGATGTTTTGTCCAGTAGCTGACTGCAAACAAATCTCTGCCTTTCCAACTCTTCTAAAGCTTCTAAGCCCCTGTAGATCATTACATAAATGAGATCCACATCCGGTATCTAATACCCAAGATTGTTTTGAAGCAATAGAATAAGTATTAATTTCAATCATATGAATACCTGAAGTAGATGCAACAGCTTGCTTCTTCTCCTTAAGAGAATCTAGATAGGCCTTGCAGTTACGCTTCCAATGACCATCTTTTCCACAATGGAAGCAAGTTCCTTTGGGATTCTCTTTCTTGGCAACCTTCTTCTTGGAGATCCCACCATTCTTTGGCTGCGCCTTGGTTATCATCTTCTTCTTCTGCTTCTTGCCTTTAGCAGAAGTGACAACCATGACACTTTTTGGATCTTTCTTAAATGATCCATCAGCTGTCTTGAGCATGTTGATTAACTCAGGAATGGATACTTGGATCTTGTTCATGTTGAAGTTAAGCACAAAAGGTGCATAACTTGGAGCCAACGAGTACAAGATTAAATCTATGTATAGATCATTATCCATAACATAGCCAAGTCTACTCAAATGCTCAATATACCCATACATCTTCAATGCATGAGCAGCAGCTGAAGTGCCTTCCACCATTTTGCAACTAAATAGAGCTCGAGCAATCTCATATTGCTCAGTTCTAGCCTGAGAAGAATAAAGCTCCTCTAGATGCAAAACAATGGTTCTAGCATCCATCATTTCATGTTGCTTCTGAAGCTCCGAGGACATAGCACCCAGCATCAAACATGCTGCTGCTTCACTATCCTCCATGTATTTTCGATAAATGCCTTTGATCTCATCAATGGCATCATCTGATGGAAGTGGTGGTGGATCTTTATCCAAGACATAATGGATCTTTTCAGCCCTGAGAACAATTCTCACTTGCCTGATCCAGTCAGAATAGTTGTTGCCAACCAGCTTGTTATCCAAGATTGATCGTATATTAATGTTTGATGTGCTCATGATGATGACCTAGATGTGAAAATGAAAAGATATGAGAGTATGTTCATATATATGTATGCATTAATAAGGTCTTTAATTAATACATTTACTCCCACTATTTTATTGCGAATTAATAGCCCTCACTATTTAATCCGAGAAAACCCGATGGTTTTCTTAGTGGGCCAATATCCAATCCTTGATATGTAATTTGACCTTGACTATGGTCAACAAGCCAAATTCCATACCCTTGAAAGGTAGGTATCTCTATACCAATTGTGTCTCTACACAACTATTGGATCATTAGGTTATCAACTCTTGATGCATGCATATCATATATGCATTCCCTAATCTTGCCTCTAGAACCATTAGCCTTGACTGTGGTCAACAAACTAATGGGCTAGCTAAGATGACCCATTTAATTAGATTTGAACATATTCGATATAATGTGAGCTTGACTGTGGTCAACAACCCACACTATAAAGAACTCTGGTTCTCCTCAAATTAATGGAAGGCTTATATACCTTAGTATTTGTTTGAGGGTTTTAGTTAATTAAGTCTCATCATACATGGTTGGCATACATTGGTATGCATCCTATATCTATCACATAAATATAAGCATACAAATATGGTATAGTTATGGACTTCACTACATTGATTTCCCCGAGCCATGAGGGAAATCAAAAGGTCACACCTAGGTAGTATGCATGATTCAAACAAGAAAAATAATTACATTATCTTCAAGCTTGTTGGATCTCCATCCGGCCCATCTTGCTCCTTGAAAATGGTCTCCATCTCTATTTCTAATTCTAATCTAAGTAATCTAATTACATATTACAATTTGAAATCAAATACAAACCAAAAACAAGTGGCCGGGACATGAAAGTCCTCATTGGGCCAAAACATGCATTATGCTCAATCACATTGGGCTTTGTCCATAACTAACCATCATGCCAATCATTCACCCTTATATGCCTTTCTAATGCATAAAGAAAAGGATTACTAACTTTGTTTCAACCTTTGAAACTATATTTTGAGTTATTTTAATGATGTGATCAAATTAGGAAACTTTTTCCATTTTGGAAACTTTCATTTTAGGAAACCTTTTTGCATGAATTTGTTCTTGTCTTAATAATCAATCAAATTGATTATTAATTAATTATAAATTGATTATTTAATTAATTAATCATATTAAATAATTAAAAAAATCAATTTTGGGCTTAAAACAAGTGTAGGCCGAAACCCACAGAAGAAAAACCCTAAGTGTGTTCACACACAAACTAGTTTTGTGTCATTTGGACCATTTGGGCCTTTTGGAATGAGCCAAGCCCACTCCAGCCCTTAAAACCCATTAATAAACTTAATTAATGTTTATAATAGTTAATTTAAATCAGCTCCTTGGGCCCACCAAGTCATTCACTAATTTAAATCAAGTCCGTAAACATAATTAAGCCCATTAAGTGGTTTTAATGAATTAAAATTAATCAAATTAATTTAAGGCCCATTTTAATTAATCCAATTAATTAAAAACACTTTAATATATCATATATATCAGATTTAGAAGATCAAAAGTCGTTCTAACCAAGAACACATCAAGAACATACGAAGAACACCAATTTATCGAACTTTTCGACAAAACTAGTTTTCATGCAAAACTTGTTCGATTTTAATTCCGTTCGATCCTACGGCTTAATATCACATATTAAACACATAAAATATCATCTAAATGATTTTTAAATGGATCCATAAGAAATTAAATTAGAACAGCCCCTACATTACCTAGGGTTTCACGCCAAACCCTAATGGGTTTCACGCCAAACCCAAATTATGATGCTTCAAAAAATTTGTTTTTGTTTCCACCAAATTTATTTGATCACACATACAACCAGAAATCAATATTTCTCATTCATGAACAATCAAATCTAATATTTTAAAGTTCATGAAATAAATAACTCAAAACAAAACAAAACTTATTCCGCAGAAAAATATAGAATTGTATATCCATGGCAAAACCTGGCTCTGATACCATGTTGGAATTTAACGGTTACATGCATCACATACATGAGCGGAATTTTAAAATTTTTTAACCATTAGATCTGATCTTGCCATGAATACACAATATAACTATATGAGAATAAGAAAAATCACCTTTGATTTTTGTTGAACAGTTGATTTTACTTCGCACCGGGTTGTCGCAAACCACAGTGTCCAAAATCGAACACCTCCAATGAGTAATCCACACTAGAGAAGGGTAAATTGAACCAACAACTTGGTGTTCAACTAGGGCTGGCCGAAATTCCCAAGAGCTAGCTTGGGAAGTGGCGCAAAAGGGAGAGAGAATAAGTGAAAGGACTTTCCTTTTGTTTTAATCACTTAACCCTAATTCTCATTAGTTGGCCTTTTATAGTTAGGTTAAAATTCCAACTCCTTAATGAGATTGGGCTCTTTAAAATTGCTGGAGAATTATTAATTGGGCTTCTGGAATTAATTATAATCATTTGGGCTTAATTAAATCCAAATTAAATCTTTTCATAAAAGACCATGCACAAAATCCACAAACTAGGCCCTTTGTGCATCTAATTGGATTTAAATACCCAAATGGATTCCAAATCCAACCAAATTAAATATGTGAGTTCCATAACACTTATGTAACATATATAAATTAATTTGGTCCAAGAAAAAGCCCTCTAAGCCCTTCTGTATGAAGTTGGCGTGTAGCCCTCTTCTGGAGGGCTTCCTCCAACTTCTTCATTCCTTTGGCCCTCTATAATTTCTCCAATGGTCCTATTAATTATTATATCAGTCCTATAACACTTATAGTAGTCTTATAACACTTATAAGACAATAATAATTAATCATGAAATACATTATTTCATTTAGGTCCAATTTACAGAACATTTCTCAAAAGTTCCGCGGACAATTTTATTTGATCATAATTAATTAAACTCTTTAATTAATTATTATCATATTCTCCTCTCTACCTTTATAATAATATCAAATATTATTATCCTTGTCATTTTACCATTTTACCCTTTTCTCTATATGTGTGTGACCTATTGGGTTCCTGTCCATGTTGGCAGTATAATATGTAATTGTGAGTTCTATTCAAAACTCACATGATTTAAACTCCTTTAAATCAATTTATCAATCTCTATTGATATTTTGATACATCATTATACAAGTCATGATTGGCCTCTAGCTAGGCATCATGACTACCCAAATGTCAGGAAAGTCATGTGGTTTGACTGTACCCTTCCATAGAAACAGTTACCGTGCAATTACTCCTTTCACCACTCTTATCTCAATCAGATTCTGAGTATGGATTTCTGTCAACTCATATAAATCTAATTATGTATGTTCTATTAATTTAACCATTGTTCCTAAAATGCCCTTCATGGATCTCCATCCATCTCGGCATATTACTCTGGCCAGAGATTCACTGAACAAGGTAATTATAGAATCATGTGAGATAACTTCCCTTGTTAAATCTGGGATGGTGAATCCTTTGTCAATCACTCAACTATCTTCAAGTAGGTCATGATATACCCAATCTCCTAACTATGTTCACTCCCAGTTGGAAGTAATCAGTTATGGAGTCAAAGTATACCACTTGCTACTTAAGATAACTTTGGTGATCTCAAGTCTAAGGATACTTGCACAACCGCTATGAAGAGATTCCTCACTGACATAGATTTAATATCCATATGAGGATTCTCTTTGCAGGTCTCCAATGAACTTGTTCCTCTAACAAGCATCCACATGTTAGCTTTGATTATCATCCATAATCACAACTATGAGAACCATTGCTTGAACCATTCAAGAAGCATAACATGTGCTAGTCTGTCCGAATTAACAATGTCCTATCTTGTTAATTCTATGACTAGGGATATTTAGATATTAACACATTTGCATGCGATAGACATCTCACATCATGAACACCTTCATGATTGCCTTTGCACTGTGTTTATAATATCTAGGACTTCATTTATTAATTTAAGATTTACAAACTCATGTATTCAAACACAGCATTAATAAATGAATGATGCCTTTTATTAAGAATATAAATTTCATACATATGAAAAACATCCCTATTACATGGGCTCTAGGGCATACTCTCTAACAGTGAACTCAAAAGCTTACTTTCCATCTATAAATCTAACTTGAAGACACTATAACATAATTTTTTTCCTCATCATTAGAAGTTAAAACAACCTTCTAGACCATCCTTCTTTCAATGTGCTTTAGTTTTATACTGTCATATTAGCTTCAACCATGTAGATCAATCATTGGTGAAGTATTTCACTTTGCCTTCAGCTATGTAGATCAATCATTGGTAAAAGATTTCTCTTTGTCATCAGCCAAGTTGATCAATCACTGGAGAAAGATTTCACTTTGTCTTTTATTAGTCCAATAATTCCTTTGTCCAAAGGAGATGGGAAGGATTATAACCATCTCTTAAATCTCTTTGGAGTTAGAAAATGTTTGCACTTCTCTTTGTTGTGTATCTCTTTTGATTTCAACCTGTTCAAGTGGCAAGACCTTTCCAAAGTCAGAAAATATCCACACTTCTCTTTATTATGCCTCTCTTTTGATTTTAACCTATTAAGGTGGTTGGACCCTTTCAGAGTCAGAAAATATATGCACTTCTCTTTGCTATGCATCTCTTTTGATTTCAACCTATTCAGGTCATTCCTTATAGTGCCATAAGTGTCTTAGGGTGATAACAAAGGAAGAAGAATCATCATAGACTCCCATCCATTCCCCATTTACAAACACTTTACCCTTTCGATCTAGTTTAGTGCGGGTATATCCTTCTGATCCAGTTTAGTGTAGGTATCATCAACAAGTTTCTCTATTCCACAAGCAAACAATATGTCTACTATAGATTCTGACACTTCCCATGACCGTGTCTCCAATATAGGGAAAACCATCATCATCAGGGCTGTCTGTATGATTATTGTCTATAAGATGTGGAATATATGCCTCTTAAGAGGACTTTGGCACCTATAAGAAAGGTTTAGTATTAGTGCCTCATTTATTGAATTTGGAAGACTTGCCATTTTATTATGTGTCAATTGTGATTAAATATGGTCAAACATGGTCAATTCATTTTGTTCTTTTCTCTGCCACTTTCTGCTCTTTATTCATTTACCTTCTTTTATATATATATTTTTTTATCATTTTCATCCCTGTGATTTTTGTTGCTTTTGTCATGCATTTTAGTCTTGAATAAAATAACAATAAAAAATTGAATGTAAGAATAATAAAAAATAGCATGGAACATAAATAAATACACATCATCAATTTTATATACATCAAAATGTTCAATAAGTTTCAAAACTCCCTGAATACAAAATATGACTACTGTAAAGATCTAGGTCCCCTGCAATAAGATGTTCCAGGTAGAGGATGAAAGGCTGATGGCTTGGGAGGTCTATGTCGTGCTATTGCTTGCTTTAGTGCTAGTGGTTGCTTCTGCTGCTCCTGAAACTAAATGTAATGACCCAAATACCGGGTTAGTCGAAAATAATACTTTTCGATAATAAATAGTGACACCAAGGTGAATAGTATCTCTTGGAGTTAAAAAATATTTTATTTGATCATGGGGAAGAGTATGTCAGCTAGAGTCTGTGGTTTAATTTTAGAGTGAAAATGAAGTCAAATAGGTCTCCAAAAGTCGAAAATAAGGCAATTTTATGGGTTCATTTTAAATAGTACTCTAGCTAACTAGAAGATTGTCTGAAACTTTAAAAATAGCAAATAACCTCCAAAAATTACCAAATTCTCCAAATTTATAGTAATGGGATTTAGAATCATATGGTAAAGGAAAAGTAATTTTTTAGAGACACGAAAAATCGGGCTATTGGACTAGTAAAGTTAGACCAGATCAAAAAATATTTTCTGATTGACCCAAAAATATTCATGAAGCCTAATGAACATATTTGAAGAATTTAAGAGGTATATTTAAGGAATTTTGATCCAAGAAGTAAGAGAAAAATAATGATTTCGATTTAAATAGTAACTGATTACTCGTAAATTTGATTGAGGCATTAAAAATAGCAAATAATCTTCAAAAATTGCAGAAAAGATCAGTTGAGCCGTAATTAATATTTAGAATTAATTGAGAGTGAAAAAGTGATTTTACGGTAATACCGATAATTGTCAGATCGAAATGATATGATTGAATCGAACCAATAACAGACTTCGATTGAGCCAAAATTTTTTATGAAGGCTTAATTTATTATTTTAAGAATTATGAAATTAATTTTGAGTGAAATTGATCTTTGAAAGTGAGAGAAATAATTTATGGATGCATTTTGAGCTTAAAAAGGAAATTGGGCTTGAATTAGGCCCAACCACTTTGGTTGTGTAACACCCTTACTGTAACAGTCTTATCGGACAGACAATAAGTCGGAATTTTTTTTTTGTTACAACCCTTAATTTCTTTAATTTCACGACCTTCATGCATATAACTTTCATTAATAATTAGCCTATAATTGTTCAGAAATTTCTATGCTTTTAATAAAATTTTGGCAATATAACGGCTATATTCTTAACCAGCCCCCTGAAAAGCAGACATTTACACAACCTCTCAGAGGCACAACAGTTTATATCCAATCATAACAACCCACAAATACTATCAAGCAACACATGCATGCCATCCATTCTCTGCAATTCCTCATCCACATACTACTATAAATAATACACAGTACGGTCATTGCTACAGTATCATCCTCATAAAACAAAACATAATAAGTATATATGCATGCCACCAAAATATTCTTTCTAACTCTTCAGCTTCAATTTCCTGCTGTGTATCCAAGCTCTAACCTATCTGTACCTGTACGCAATCAATCCTACGTGCTGAGCATTAAACATGCCTAGTGGTGAATAAAAATAATAGCATTTCCCTAATATATAGATATTTTTAATAATTTTGGTTTAAGTGATTTATTATCGATTTTTCTTATTTAATAGCAATATTTATTTTATGAATGACCAACTTCTCAATTAACTTATAAACTTTCTTATATTCTCAATTTAGTCCTTGAACTTCTCTTTTATTTCAAAAATGTCATTTTATACTATTAATTACTAGTTTGCCCTTTTTATTCCTTATTTTCTTATCTTACCTTATTAATTAAATTATAATTTACTGATTAATCATTAATTTAACCTTTTTCATGTAAAATTACATTTTAGTCCTTTAACTTTAAAAGGTTGACTTTTTACCCAATTAATTGACCAAATTACCATTTTACCCTTAAACTTCTAAATCCTTTTCATTTTAGTCCTTTTTCATATTAAACTTTCATTTTAGCTTATCTTTTACACTTTTAACATTTTCTTATCAATATGCCCCTAGTAAACACCCGACAAAAAACTCTCAGACCGGATATGAAAGAGGTGGACCCTATAAGGCCACAACAGAATGAGAAATGATCTCCAGAATCATCCCTCATATAACATATGAACATATGACAGTACGTATGGAGATCAACGATCCAACCACAGTAAAGCAAGTCGCCATGACTTGTACCGCGGTATATGCATCCCTATGGCCAGCCAATTATATCCTGAACTAGGTTTTACTACCTGACTCTTTTTAAGGGCACATATTTTCTTAATTTTCTTTTTATTAGTTAATCTTTCATACTTTTCCTTACTTTTCATTCCTTGTCAGTACAGTATCATTGTCTTATAATTACAGTCTATCTTCTTTACACAATCTATGAATCATTTCATATTAGTTCACCGTTTAATCTATAAATTATGCCATAATTCATTCAAATTTCACATTTTTCAACTAATACCTAACTAAAATTTATTCCAAAAATATTCATTTAATTTCCATAAATTCTATAAAAATTCATAACTATTAATTAACATTAATATAAGCATTAGAAAGCTTAAAATCACTAAAATCACCCAAATTCACATTAATTCCTTATGAATTACCATTCGGCCTACACTACAACCCCACCATACAAATTCTTTTAACTTCATTTAAGGTCTGTAATAAGCATATATAGGTCTTAAGTACATGAATATAACATTACTTGCAATTATATCCCAATATATGAAAATTTTCTTAAGAAACCTAAAGGAAAATCACTTAATTAATAGGGAAATAAAAGGATTAATTAGTCACACACCTTTTACTATGGATTAGCCTTGCCTAGACTTCCTTTTCTTTTCCTTTAGCTTGGGAAATTTGCTCCTCTTCTTGGATTCCTTCACAAACCGAAATTCCCATCAAATATAACTCAATTATTTTGGCTTCAAATGCTAAAATTGACAGGCAAAATGAGCTCTAGGCACCCAAAACTAGTAGTAGGCACCTAAAAACCAAATTAAAATCAATAATTTCACATACCTAACTTTGATACCTAAACTTAAACCTTTGGTTTCTCTTGATTCTCTTCCTTGAATCAAAGATTAGAGTATGCTAGGACACTCTAGAGAGGCTGAAATCACTTACTTAGGCTTTGATTTGGTGAGATTTGGTGAGAATTTGAAAGAAAAAGAGAGGAAATTGAGAGAGAGGAATTTCGGCCACTTATGAAGAAGAAGAAGAAGTGAGTTGCTGTTGGAGATTTTTGGAGAGGGAGAGCTTTTATATGGCTTATAAATGGGCTATGGGATGGTCCTTAAATGGGCTTGAACAATTTAATTATTTAGGCCCAATAATTACCCTATTATTATCCCTAATTGATTTCTCCCACTTTCCATCTTCAATTCTCTTCAAATATTTTTTCCATTATTCATATCACATTAAAAATAGGCTATACCTAAAATTTTAGCCTAATCAGAGTTCATTTCGGGTCTGATTCAATTTTATTGGTCCGATTCAAAAATATCGGTGTTACCGAAAAATTCACTTTTTGATACCATAATAATATACATATTATTTTAGGCACATATATAATTTTTGATAATTTTTAGACTTCATTTGTTATTTTTAATAGCCAAAACGATCAAAAATTCAATTAAAAACCCTAAACCCTAATTTCCTCGGTTTTCATTCTTTTGGCTTTCGGAGGATTATTTGACCTCAAATTCACTTCAAATTTCAACCCCGAACTGCCTGTGACTAGTATTTTTCAATAGTCCAATAAAATATTTTTCACTTTCGGGTGTCATTTTCAGCCCGGAGATACTATTCACTATCTTAAAGTACTATTCACGATCAGTCCGACGTTGAGGCCATTAAAATTCTCCCCAACTAAAAATAAATTTCATCCTCAAAATTTACCTGATTCGAAAAGTAGAGGATATTGCTGTCTCATGGTCACTTCGGGTTCCCAAGTAGCTTCCTCCATATTGTGATGGTGCCATAAGACCTTCACTAATGGGACCTGCTTGTTTCTTAGCTATTTAATTTCCCTCACCAGGATCTTTATCGGACTTTCTTCATAAGTCATATCAGGTTGTACTTGAATATTTGCTGGTGTAATGACATGGCTAGGGTCAGATCTGTACCTTCTGAGTATGGATATATGGAACACATCATGAATCTTTTCTAACTCCGAAGGTAGCTTCAATCGATAAGCTACTTGACCTACTCGCTGGAGTATCTCGTAGGGACCAATAAACCTTGGACTTAACTTCCCTTTCTTGCCAAATCTCAAGATTTTCTTCCATGGAGATACTTTCAGAAACACTTTATCTTCGACCTGAAACTCAATGTCATTCCTCTTTAAATCTGCATAGGATTTCTATCGGTCCATGGCTTCTTTCAATCGGCCTTTGATAATTCGTACTTTTTCTTCTGAATCATGAATCAAATCAAACCCAATCAATTTCTTGTCATTTAACTCGGTCTAACATAGAGGAGTCTTACATTTTCGTCCATATAAAGCCTCAAAAGGAGCCATATTTATACTAGATTGATAGCTGTTATTGTAGGTAAATTCTGTAAGAGGAAGATATTTTTCCAACTACTACCAAACTCTAGTACACAACATCACAGCATATCTTCCAGTGTCTGAATTACCCGCTCTAACTGACCATCTAATTGGGGGTGGAAAGCTGTGCTAAAATGGAGCCTTGTACCCAGAGTCTCTTGTAGACTCTTCCAAAAATGAGAGGTGAGCCTAGGATCCCTGTCTGAAATGATAGATGATGGTACCCCATGAAGTCTCACTATCTCATTAATATAGATTTCTACCAATCTAGCCAAAGGATAATTCATCCGGACTGGTAAGAAATGAGCAGATTTAGTGAGTCGATCAATAATCACCCAAATAGCATTATGTTTCCTTTGAGTGACAGGCAATCCTATAACGAAATTCATAGTAACTCTATCCCATTTCCACTCTGGTATTAAAATAGGATGAAGTAATCCAAAAGGGACCTGGTGCTCAGCCTTTACTTGCTGACATATCAAGCATTTACTCACAAATTCTATCACATCATGTTTCATTCCTGGCCACCAGTAATAAGATTTCAAATCCTGGTACATCTTGTTACCTCCAGGATGCATAGCATAAATACTATGGTGTGCCTCTATAAGGATGTCCTTCTTCAGTTCTTCTTGATCTAGAACACAGAGTCTTTTCTTGTAATAAAGGCTTCCATATTCATTTAGAGAATAGTCTCCTTCATTGCCATCCTTTACTTTACTCATAATAGTTTTCAGTCGATCATCCTTTTTTTGAGCCATTTTTACTTGATACACGAAATCTGGTTTCAATTGCATTTCTGCCATCAAAGCTTCATCTGATGCCATACTCAAACTAACATTTAAAGCTCGAGGAGCTAAAAATGACACTATTAATCAATTACATATATCACTTACGTATATCAATTCATTTGAAACCATTTACATTACCTGTCATGAATTTTCTGCTAAGTGCATCAGCCACCACGTTAGCCTTTCCTGGATGGTAGTCGATAAAACAATCATAGTCTTTTATCAACTCCAACCAGCATCTCTATCGGAGGTTAAGTTCTCTTTGAGTGAGCAACTATTTCAGACTCTTGTGATCAGTATAAATATAACATTTTGCACCATATAGATAGTGCCTCCATATCTTCAATGCAAAAATAATAGCTGCTAGCTCCAAATCATGAGTAGGATAATCCTTCTCGTGAGTCTTGAGCTGTCGAGAGGCATAAGCGATCACCATACCTTCCTGCATCAAAACACAGTCTAATCCATTTCTGGAGGCATCACTGTAGATCACAAAATCCTTGCCCGATTCGAGTTGAGTGAAAATAGGAGCTTCAGTCAACATACTTTTGAGTTTCTCAAAGCATTCTTGACATCTGTCGGTCCACACAAACTTAGTGTTCTTCTGTAATAATCGAGTAAGGGGGACTGCAATAGTGGAGAAACCCTTTATAAACCTCCTATAATATCCGGCTAAGCCCAGAAAGCTTCTTACTTCAGTCACATTTGTAGGTGGCTTCCACTGGAGAATTGCTTCAATCTTTGATGGGTCCACTTTAATACCTTCTACAGAGATCACGTGGCCTAAGAAAGATACTTCATTCAACCAGAAGTCACATTTACTGAACTTAGCATACAGCTGCTTCTCTCTCAAAGTCTGTAGGACAATTCGCAAATGCTTATCATGTTCCTCTGGTGTTTTAGAATATACCAGAATGTCGTCGATGAAGACTACTACAAACTAGTCCAGATAAGGATGAAAAAATTTGTTCATCAGGTCCATGAAGGTAGCCGGTGCATTTGTAAGTCCAAATGGCATGACCAGAAACTCATAATGGCTATACCGAGTACGAAAAGTAGTTTTAGGCACATCTGCAGCTTTTACTCCCATCTGATAATAGCTTGATCTCAAGTCAATCTTTGAAAATACACCCGCTCCCTTCAACTGGTCAAACAAATCTTCTATAATTGGAAGGGGGTATTTGTTCTTTATAGTGACTTTATTCAGTTGTCTATAGTCAATTCATAACCTGAGCGTACCATCCTTCTTTTTAACAAATAGAACTGGTGCTCCCCAGGGAGAAACAATGGATCTGATAAATCCCTTATGAAGCAATTCCTGTAACTGAATCTTCAATTCTTTTAACTCTGCTGGAGCCATTCTGTAAGGAGTAATGGATATGGGTGCAGTGCCTGGAGCAACCTCCATAGAAAATTCTACTTCCCTATTAGGTGGTAAACCTGGTAATTCATCAGGGAACACATCTGGAAAATCTCTGACAGTGGGCACTTCTGACACTTTTGGGCTATCTTTCTTTACTTCCACTGTATAACACATGTAGGCTATACATCCTTTCCTGATCAACCTCTTAGCTACAGTAGCAGATATCACATCAGACATATAGCTATGTTGCACACCAACCACTGTAATTTCTCGATCATTTTCAAGCTTTAACGTGACTCTTTTTCTTTTACAATCAACGGTCACTTGGTGGGCGGATAGCCAATCCATCCCCAAAATCACATCGAACTCATGGAAGGGCAACTTAATAAGATTTTCTAGGAATATATGTCCCTGGGCACTAATAGGACACTGTCTGTACACCTTATTTACAACTACACTATGCCTCAGAAGATTACTCACCAAGATATCCTTGTCCAAGCATGCCTTTTTCATCCCCTTATTCCGAGCTAATGTAATACTAATATAGAATGAGTCGAACCAGGATTGATCAAAGCATGAACTGAATCAGATAATAGCAGAAATGTACCTACTATCACATCTAGAGCATACTCCTTCTCTCTAGCTCTGACAACATAAGTCTGGCCTGCAGATCTCCTCTGACCCTAAGATGACTGTCCAGCTAGTCTAGAGGCTGATGTAATGGGGGTAGCTCCCCTACCATGACCTCTCGGTGTAGAGGACCCAGTACCTGATGCTGGAGATGCAACTGAAGCAGTCGGTAATGCCGGACAATCTTTAATCTGGTGCTCCCTGGACCCACAGCAAAAACATGCCCCAATCTAAAATCTTCACTCTCCGTAATGAAATTTGCCACAATAATCACAAACTGCAGCTGTCCCACTATCTTTATCCCGAGGGGTACTGGTAACTGGTGTAGCTAAACCTCTACCACGAGTAGCACTACCCCTACCCCATCCTGCTAGAACTGGGGGACGACTTTGAGGTGTAAACGATCCCTTTGACTTTTTACTCTGATCACCCTTTCCACTCGACTGTCCTTGTTTTCTCTTTTGCTGAAACCGTGACTGCCTCTTAGCCTGTTTAGTCTAGATAGTCTCTAATTTAATAGATGCCTCAACCATAGCTCTCAAAGTAGGGTACTGCTGTGTCCCTATAATCTGTCTGAGCTCGATATATAATCCCCTTTCAAATCTCTATTGTAGCTTTTCATCTGAAGTCTGACTCTTATCAAGATATGCACTCAAGCGCTCAAACTCGCGCTCATATTTCGCCACTGATCTATTTCCCTTCCTAAGCCTCCAAAAGGCATCCTGCATGGCTAACTTATATTCTGACCAGATATATTTTTACTCAAACTGAGACACAAAGAAGTCCCAAGTCAACTGATCCACTGGGGTGTGTCTCCTAACTGAATCCCACCAAATAAAAGCTGGTCCTTGAAGCAAAGCAACTATACCTTCCATCTTCTCTTCTACTGAACTGTTGGTGATTTCAAAAAGCCTCTTTATCTTAAATAACCAATTTTCAACCTGTGATGGTGTCAAAGGATCCATCCTAGAGAAGTCTTCAGCTCCCAACCTTTTTAACTGTTCCAAAATGGGTCTTCTTCTAGGTAGAGCTGGCTGAACCTGAACAACTGTTTGAGAAGACTGTGCTTGTCCCGCTTGTAGTTGTTGCTGGATATATTTAGCCATAAGGTTAAGGAAGTTCGGCTGTGGAGGTGGAGGTGGCATTACTAGAGAGGAAGCCTACTTCTATGGGGCCTCCTACTGTCCAGTACCTATTAAAGCTTCACTTTCACCATCCCCCACCTGTCTATCTCGATCCGATGACATCTTTACACTATAAAACAGAAAGGAGCAGGTACACATTAGAGTTCCATCACACTTTATTACTTACAATTGGCATGTACATAAACAGGAAATTAAATCATACTTATTTCCACTCCAATCTTAGGATCGGTTAAACAAATGCTCTGATACCACAAAATGTAACACCCTTACTGTAACAGTCTTATCGGACAGACAATAAGTTGGAATTTCTTTTTGTTACAACCCTTAATTCCTTTAACTTAACGACCTTCATGCATATAACTTTTATTAATCATTAGCCTATAACTGTTCAGAAATTTCTATGCTTTTAATAAAATTTTGGCAATATAACGACTATATTCTTAACCAACCCCCTGAAAAAGCAGATATTTACACAGCCTCTCAGAGGCACAACAATTTATATCCAATCATAACAAACCACAAATACTATCAAGCAACACATGCATGCCATCCATTCTCTGCAATTCCTCATCCACATACTACTATAAATAATACACAGTACGGTCATTGCTACAGTATCATCCTCATAAAACAAAACATAATAAGTATATATACATGACACAAAAATATTCTTTCTAACTCTTCAGCTTTAATTTCCTGCTGTGTACCCAAGCTCCAACCTATCTGTACCTGCACGCAATCAATCCTACGTGCTGAGCATTAAACATGTCCAGTGATGACTAAAATTCATAATATTTCCCTAATATATAAAATATTTTTAATAATTTTGCTTTAAGTGATTTATTATCGATTTTTCTTATTTAATAGCAATATTTATTTTATGAACGACTAACTTCTCAATTAACTTATAAACTTTCTTATATTCTCAATTTAGTCTTTAAACTTCTCTTTTATTTCAAAAATGTCATTTTATACTATTAATTACTAGTTTGCCCTTTTTATTCTTTATTTTCTTATCTTACCTTATTAATTAACTTATAATTTACTGATTAATCATTAATTTAACCTTTTTTTATGTAAAATTACATTTTAGTCCTTTAACTTTATACGGTTGACGTTTTACCTAATTAATTGACCAAATTACATTTTACCCTTAAACTTCTAAATCCTTTTCATTTTAGTCCTTTTTCATATTAAACTTTCATTTTAGCTTCTCTTTTACACATTTAACATTTTCTTATCAATATGCCCCTAGTACAGACCCGACAGAAAACTCTCAGACTGGATATGCGGGATGTGGATCCCATAGGGCCACAACAGAATGAGAAATGACCTTCAGAATCATCACTCATATAACATATGAACATATGATAGTACGTACGATAAACATACTATGGAGATCAATGATCCAACCATAGTAAAGCAAGTCGCCATGACTTGCACTGCGGTATATGCATCCCTATGGCCAGCCAATTATATCTTAAACTAGATTTTACTGCCTGACTCTTTCTAAGGGCATATATTTTCTTAATTTTCTTTTTATTAGTTAATCTTTCATGCTTTTCCTTACTTTTCATTCCTTATCAGTACAATATTAGTGTCTTATAATTACAGTCTATCTTCTTTACACAATCTATGAATCATTTCACATTAGTTCACTATTTAATCTATAAATTGTGCCATAATTCATTCAAATTTCACATTTTTCAACTAATACCTAACTAAAATTTATTCCGAAAATACTCATTTAAGTTTCATAAATTCTATAAAAATTCATAACTATTAATTTACATTAATATTAGCATTAGAAAGCTTAAAATCACTAAAACCACCCAAATTCACATTAATTCCTTATGAATTACCATTCGGCCTACACTATAACCCCACCATACAAATTCTTTTAACTTTATTTAAGGTCTCTAATAAGCATATATATGTCTTAAGTACATGAATATAACATTACTTGCAATTATATCCCAATATATGAAAATTTTCTTAAGAAACCTAAAGGAAAATCACTTAATTAATAGGGAAATAAAAGGATTAATTAGTCACACACCTTTTACTATATATTAGCCTTGCCTAGGCTTCCTTTCCTTTTCCTATAGCTTGAGAAATTTGCTCCTCTTCTTGGATTCCTTCACAAATCAAAATTTCCATCAAAGATAACTCAATTATTTTGGCTTCAAATGCTAAAATTGAAAGTAAAAATGAACTCTAGGCTCCCAAAACTAGTAGTAGGCACCTAAAAACCAAATTAAAATCAATAATTTCACATACCTAACTTTGACACCTAAACTTTAACCCTTGGTTTCTCTTGATTCTCTTCCTTGAATCAGAGATTAGAGCTTGATAGGACACTCTAGAGAGGCTGAAATCACTTACTTAGGCTTTGATTTGGTGAGATTTGGTGAGAATTTGAAAGAAAAAGAGAGGAAATTAAGAGAGAGGGATTTAGGCCACTTATGAAGAAGAAGAAGAAGTGAGTTACTGCTGGAGATTTCTAGAGAGGGAGAGATTTTATATGGCTTATAAATGGGCTATGGGATGGGCCTTAAATGGGCTTGAACAATTTAATTGTTTAGACCCAATAATTACCCGATTATTCGCCCTAATTAATTTATCCCACTTTCCATCTCCAATTCTCTTCAAATTTGATTCCATTATTCATATCACATTAAAAATAAGCTATACCTAAAATTTTATCCCAATCAGAGTTCATTTTGGGTTCGATTCAATTTTATCGGTCCGATTCAAAAATATTGGTGTTTTCAAAAAATTCACTTTTTGTTACCATAATAATATACATATTATTTTAGGCACATATATAATTTTTGATAATTTTTAGACTTCATTTGATATTTTTAATAGCCAAAACGATTAAAAATTCAAATAAAAACCCTAAACCCTAATTTCCTCGATTTTCGTTCTTTTGGCTTTCAGAGGCCTATTTGACGTCAAATTCACTTCAAATTTCAATCCCAGACTACCCATGACAAGTAATTTTCAATAGTCCAATAAAATATTTTTCACTTTCGGGTGTCATTTTCAGCCCGGAGACACTATTCACTGTAGGAAAGTACTATTCATGATCAGTCCAACATTGAGGCCATTATAAGTTGGACCAGCCCGGCCCAAACCTGCCCTATAAATACCTTAAAATTCTATAACTCTCTAGAAAATTCACTAATCTTCACGTTGGTTCCCTCTCTCCCTTGGTCAAATGGTGTTTTTCACCATTTTCTCTTGATTTCTTCATCTTTCCTCTAACTTTCTTCCTAAATCCAACCTTTCCAAGTAATTTTCAGCCTCTTTTTTCAATGGTAAAGGTCTCAAGACCTCAAGTGAGGTGCTGAAAGTACAAGAAATCAAGTAGAAAAGCTTATGTCTTAAAATCAAGGTATGTAAAATTGAGATTTTTAATTTAGTTCAAGGGTTCGAATAGGTAAATTAAGTGGCATAGAAGATGATTATGTGGTTTTATAGAATTAAGGAAGCAAGAAAATGATGGATTTTCATCTTTGAAATTTTGTCCACTTAAGGATTTTTATGGAGAAGAAGATATATCCATGGATTAAGGCAAAAGAGAGGAAGATTGGAGTGTGTAGGAGATGAATTTAAGGTAAGTGGATACAAATATCCCTTAATTTCCATTGATTTGTATATAATTTGGATTATGTTTAATATGTATGTTTGTGTTTAATGAATGAACAATTAAAATTGGCTTTGGAAAAATGAAATAAGACCTTAAATATGCCTAATTTTAAGTTTAAATTGATTGTAAAAAAATTTATATGATGAAATCCTTTTATGGCTCAAATTATGCCTAAAGAAAATTAAAGTGTATTTTGGTTATTTTTGATAAATTAAGCCTTAAAATAATAATAAACATAAATTAATATGTCCATAATTTTTTATAGAATTTATGAAAATTATTTGAATATTTTTAAGATAAAATTTGATTGTTTTAAGTGAAAATGTTGAATTGTTGAGAAATAATTCATTAAAAACTGAAAATGGTGAACTATGATGTAATAATTCACAAACTGTATAAAAGTATTGAAAAAGATGACTGACCGAATCACTGGAATAAATAAGTAATTGAACTGGCAAAGAAATCTAGAGAGAACATGAAAATTAAGATGATAAAGGACTTAGATGAAAGAAATTAAAATCAAAAGACGACTAAAAGTATAATGTGTAAAATGACTATAGTGAATTATTAAGAAATAATTCACAAATTTATAAGAAAATGGTGAATTATTGTAAAATAATTCACAAATTGTATATAAAGTGCTGAAAAAGTGATTGACTAAATAATATTCTGAATTGAAAAGACGATATTGACTGAGTAACATTTTAAACTGAAAAGATAGAACTAAATAAATAGTATTATGAAATGTAAAGAAATGTCTGAAGGAATAGTATTCCGAAATAAAATGAAAAAGCAAACTGAAACGTCAGCTATATGAAAATGATTCTAAAATGAGTAAAAATTTTGCCCTAAGTAATAGTCTAGCGGTTTAATCTAGTTTAGGATATAATTGGCTAACCATAAGAACACTTATAGTGTGGTGCAAGTCATGGCGACTTGCTTTGCTATGGTGGGATCATAATGATAACCTATAGTATCTATTATGTCTGGTTTACTATGCATTGATATAATCTAAAGTGGATTGATTCTTCGAAATCATTCCCCCTACTATATTGCTCTATTATGGGCCGTGAGGTCTACGTCTCATATATCCAATCTGAAGATTTCTGCCGAAAATACACTAGTGGTATAATTGTAATTATAATATGAAAGAATAAAATGTGCAATATGAATGGAAAAGAACTGATAGTAAAGAAAAAGAATAGTTAAAACTCGAAACAATAAATTACCCAAATAATAAATTTGATGGATAAAATAATACAATAACAGTAATATGTTCGTGAATGACAAGATAATGAATAAAAAGTTTAAAAGTGATCCTTTATAGTCCTGAAGGACTAAAACGGCAATTAGATGCAAAAATGTTAGAATAAAACTGAATAATTATGTGCCTGTAAGATAAAGAATTTGAAATGAAAGCAAATCAACTGATAGCAAAACTGAAATCAGAATAAAATGCCAGCTTTGAAAATAATTGAAAAAAAAATAGAGAGAATGAATGATAAAAGAAAGTACCATTATACTTTAATGAAAGTGTTGGAATTAAATTGTAAGATAATGAATAGAAGGTAAATTGGAAAACAAGATTATGAATGAACCCAATTATTTGATAAGTTAGGGGATTAAAAGAAAATTGTGACACTTAAGTAAAAATAGTATGTTAAGAATCAAAATTTATAACTTGCATAATGAGCAATAAACGAACTATATAAATAATATTAGTTAATAATATTAAAGAGGTTAATTATAACTGAAAGTTAATAGAATAAATGTCTGAATAATAAGTATAAAAATGAGTATGACAATTGTATGCGATTAAATGATTACACAGTTTGTGTGACTAAATGCGTTTGTGCATGACTATAAGAATGCTTATGGAAGCATGCATGTGTGTATGTGCGTATGCTTGCAAGTATGTGTTGGTGCGAATAATATGTTCTTTGGAAAGTTTGGGGTATATATCCACCACTGGGAATCTCAGTGCTCAACGTATAGTTTGTTGACTGCGCGCAGGTAGAAATGGATAAGAAGATGGAAACTGATTGTATAATGAAGACCAAGTTCAGAAATGAAAAGTAAAGATGTTATGGCATGACATGTATATTTATGGGTACCTAGAAGGAATCAGATGTAAAATGTATTTATGTTATATTTTATTTTAGTATAGCTACTAGTGAGTTGTTATACTATGTGATGGTATTTGAAAAATAGAAAAAAAATTTAGTAGACTATTTAGCTTAGTCTGTTAGTGATCGCCTTTCTACTATAACATCCGATCACTGTATATTTGGTACAATGGCATAAGGGTGTTACACTGAAACTCAAACCCTAGAAGTGTAGCAGACAGTGGTTACAAAATCTGTATGATCACCTCGGCCAAATAATCTATGCTTGCCCCTAAGCCTAAGACTGCTTGCGAGTGTTGCTCCAAGTTCCTCATGAGATCGTCTCTTAGCTTCCTTATGTATCTCCTCAACTGCTCATCAGTATGAACTATGGCCTTTTTGCCTCTAGGGACCTCTCCCTCAATGCAATATGTCTGCTCCCTAATACTTGTGAGAGAATCATCTACCACCTGTAGGGTCTCATTGCATCCCTGTCCGATTGCAACTAAGTCTACTCGAATGCTCTATTTATTAGCTTGATGCTGAGTTTACATAGACTGTACTAGGGCTAAGATGGGTTATAAGGTTTGATCCTATTGCTGAATGGCTTGCTAAATGGTCTAGACAGATGTCAATATGGTAGCTAACGTCCCCTTAATGTCATCTGCTGGTGGTCCTGCTGTAGTTAGTGTTGGTTGAACTAGTGGTGGAGCATTGGATATGGAGCCTTTCGGGTGGCCATATGGGCTAAACCTCTTGTGTACTCTAAAAAGAAAAAACTAGGGTCGTACCAGAGATTGTACTAGTAGAGATAGGCTGCCATGCAGGTCATTTAAATCAAATCTCATATCCCTCTCTAGGTCCAGATCCATATCTGCCCTTTATAGCTTATGCGGCTCATCTTGTGGGACCTACTCTGGCTGACCTGACAGTGTTGGAGGTGCCTCGTGCTCCTGGTCCTAATTCTCCGTTAGTGGCTCTGGCACTATAGGTGGTAAATTGTACTGTACTCTGGTCTTTAAAACCATTAGTAACCTATATTGTTCCAGCCTGTTTGCACACTTGCTCAACCATCTTCATGATAACTACTGCCTGAGGTCTACAAAGATGTCCTCCTATAGTGTTATACCAAATATGCTCTCATATGCCTTTAAATCTAACAATAAGTGAGTCACTACTCCTCCTATACAAATCTATGTGGCAGACTGTGTGGCTACTCTGACTAAGGTGGAGATGATCTCTTGAGTGATGTCCACCCTCCTATGGCTATGCATGGCCTAAAGGCAAAAGATATTGACCGCATTCATCAATCCGGGACTGTTGGTACAGTCGAGGTACGACATGGTGAGCATCATCTGGATGTACCTGTAGGCTTGGGTAGCCAGCATGGTGTTGTTAGCCGTGTCTGGGTAGTACATGGCTTCTGGTAATGTGATCTATGCCCAATGTTGTCTTATCACTCCCCTTTCTGGGGTCAAGACGTCTAGTCCTATGGGCAACCCTATGGCCTCAATGAATCGGTGTCGTGTGATACTATATGGGACACTATGTACCCTGAATGTGATGACACCCTCTTTTGTGTCTAGCCTCTAGAACTCTTTGTAATATAGATTTGCCAAGAACTTTCGCATAATGTCTGGATAAGTAAGAAAGGACGCAGCGAAAAATGTTGTCCATTTTGCAGTGGCCAATAATCCATCTACCTCGTCTAGCATGCATGCACTATACAGGAACTGGCCAGACATAAATCTACTAGCATAGTACTAAATCCTAGATAAAGCTCGATATCTCTTCACCTCTCGTTCAATTATCCACCTCGGAGTAAGTAGAGTTGGTATAGCTTGTGCCTTATGATGTACATCTGCAAAAGGTTAAAAGTTAGTCTTTTACAAGTAACTTGCATTGTAAGTAATAACATAAATGAAATTTGCATGAATTTTCATCAAAATATCGGCAGCATGCTGGCCTAAGCCAGTGCTAGCCAACCAACCTATATTGAAAATCTCATTGAGCACCACAAGACATATCACAAAGTCTTAGGCCCACTAATAGGCATTTAGCAAACATGCACGAAAAATAAAAAATATATCTATAGAAAATTTAATAAATTTTTGGCAACATTTTGGCTAGAAATATGTTTGCCCTCTACACGAAACACATTTTAGAAAGCCAATCATAGGCCAAAAGGCTACTGGCAAGTTCATTCAAGAAATTTTTTTTATTGTGATCTTAGTTAAGGCTCATTTGTTCATTTCTAGTACAACTATTCTTAAAAGACTAGACTAACAATATAATTGCACATGAGAGGGCCTAAAAGAAATGATTCGAAATAATCCAAATTAATCTGTGACAATGTATCCAAGTTCAACAGTTTATTTTTAGGGCCTTTATTCAATCAAAAGTGAGATCTAATTAACAATTTAAATTGACAACCTATTCAAATTAAACTAAATTATCAAACTAGGCCATTAAGTTAAACTAAAAAAACTAAATATAAAACTCCATATTTTACACATTTGAATGCATTCCATGTATTTTATCTTACTAAAGCACATCTAATTACGCAAATACAATCAACAACAGTTATAATATCAAATTAAAACACATGGGCAGTAAGAATAACTAATGAAAAAAATGAAATGAAAAAAAATTAACTAACCATACACAAAGCAAACCTGGCAGTTCATTTAAATATTAACAAAACAAAACTGACCAAAAAAAAGAAAAAATAATGGCAATGGTAAAGAAAAAAAAAATTAATTCAAAACAACTTGGTATGGAGAAATTTTGTACAAACAATTCACAAAATGGTTGAGAAATGAAGAAGAAATAGTGGAAAATATTGAGAAAGTGAAACTCAAAATCGTCTTTAATGGCAGTCCTAGGGAAGAAGAAGAAAAAGAAGATAAAAGGGAATATTTTCAAATTTCAAGTGATAGACGGGCAGGGCATATGTTGTGAGTGAGCGATGGCTGCCACTCATGTCCTTTCTCTCACTCCATTTTCCTTTTTTATGATTTTCTTCTTTTTTTATTATTTTATTTTTCTTTAACTTTCATTTTCTCCTATTTTATTCTATTATTTACCAATTTGTGCTCAAATTATCTAATCAACACATTTTATTATTCATTTATTTTTATTCATTTATTTTTATTCTTTTATTTTTATTTTTATTTTTATTTTTATTTTTATTATGGTGAAATACTCCCCAAATTAAATGAATTAAATCTTTTAGGATTCTAATAATGCTAGTATATTTTCTACAGTTTCTTTAAAATAAAGACAAAATTGATGCAAAAATGTACGTGTAATGTATGAGACATGCAAAAAGACTCAATTAGGCAGTCTAAGAGTGACAAATGGCCAGGTCGTGAGTCGCTCTTTAAGGGAGGACCATTTGTTAAGGTTTATCTATAATTAGCTTCATTTCTCCTTAATTTTTGTGCCTTAACTCCTCTTCCAATCAGACTCCTCTCCAGGTATTTCTTTCTTCTTTCTTTCCTTTTCCTTTCATTTTAATTTCATTTATAGTCAATTTATTTATTTTTATTATTTTGGCACCCACACTACCTAAATATTTTCACTATGTTGACCTCGGCTCTAAATAAATTGCTCCAATTGTTGGATGACCCAAAAATCTAGTAAAACCCTATTTTGATACCTTACTACAATCTGAGGTTCTTGAGGAGAGTAAGGTTGCACAAAACCCTAATTTAATCTATCATTCGATACTGGGATCTAAGGTTTCATGTTTTTAGGTTCACTTATGCCCCTTAGTAGAGGAATTTGCTGAGATTGTCAATTTGAGTTTTGTAACTAGCACTCTTCTCTATTTACCCTAGTGTTTCCTTGACTATCGAAGAGAGGTGACAGGAGCTTTGGGCATTCTTCCTTCGGAGGCCATCGGCCTAGTACCTTAGGGAAAAACCTTTTTATTGGAGTGGTTAATCAATGTTATGGATGATTTCTCTGATGTGCCTACATTCAAGACCAATGTCATTCTACTACGTTGCTTTTCTCGGTGTTTAGCAATGCCTTTAAATGGCCTAACAGGAAATTATGGGTTGTTTAGTGTTATAGATGGTGTGCGTAGTAGGCTGACCCCATTTTCCTTGATCTTTATTCATGCTAATACCATTGCTCACCTTACTAGTAGTCCCTTGTTACTTTAGGTATGTCATTATTTTAAAGGTAGTGCACCCGTTATAGGTTTTCACACAAGCTTTTCTTATTAGAAAATGTGTCCTTTCAGATTTTCACATATTTCCTTACCTTATTTTTTTTCCTAAGGTGAATCCAACTCATTCTAACGACTTTTTTTTTAATTTTTAGATCTAGTAGTAGAAGAAGTTGAGGTTACTGACAAAGCCTCTTCCCTAAACTATGGGCACTTATTCTTTAAAGAATTATCTCCTTAGGTAAAAGTTGTATGATTTTCACTCGCCTCACGAGAAGGCTATTTGGATTACTACTGTGGTAGATAGTAAGATTAGCTTCAAGTGCCCTTTGTTGTCCATACATTTAATGGCTAGAGATAGACCCTTTGGGTGCATTCCTTTATGCGAGTTTTATCAAGTCACCTTCTGCATTATTTCTTACTGTGCTCGCTAGTATAGGAAGTAGAAAGACATCATCAAGTGCCCTTTGGCCTTTCATGGTGACATTCTTTCTACTATCTTCATATTAAGTTTCCAGCAGCAGGTTTGGGCCTAACTTTCTATGAAGACTATCATACCCGAGATTAGTGCTTATGACTTTACTACTTTTATCAAATACAAGTAGTGGTTCATCAGTCCAGTAGTCAATAATAGGACATATCATCTTAGATATTTGGAGGGAGAGAGTAGTGAAGTATAGATATTAGATTAGATATAATCAGAGACTACGTATTTGTTTTAATTAGAACTTTGAAATTTGAACATGCAAATACATTAATAATCTTTTGCCTGCAAAAGTGACCTTTCTATCTAATTTCATTACACATGATCATTATTTAACATTAATTCAAAAATACAAGTTATCTAATCTTGAAATGAAATCCTAAAAGCACCAGAACTCTTGTCACCAATCAACCCTCTTGAGTTTTCTTGATTGATTATTTTTTCTTTGCCCCTAATTTTTTCTCATGATGCTTTTTTTTTATTTTCACCTTAACAGGGCACCTAATTTTTGTAAGGCTACCATTTCTTCTAATTTTTGAATCATAGGGCTTTCATTCTCTTTGAGTCTTAACCATGAAACCTTTTCAATATGTCAATGTTTACCGGTTCTCTGGACTCATTGCCATCACTATCAGTTAAAATTGTAGATCCTTTAGACAATAACTTTTTTAGCACAAAAGGGGCCTCCCAAGTAGGTCTAAACTTACCCCAAATGTTGAGAATTCTTGGCCTCATCTATTTAAACACTAAATACCCCTCTTTCAAAGGATGCTTCCTAACCTTCTTGCTAAATAAGTGGCTAGCCTTTTTTGGTAGATCTAGTTGGGATATTAAGCTCGTATCCTATCCCCATCTAACAAGTTAAGCTAAAGCAACCTTTATCTGGCAACTTAGCTTTCAGAGCTGCCTCTGGCAACTCAGCTTTCAGAACTACCCTTAAAGAATGATGTTTAATCTTTGCAGGCAACAAGACCTCTGTGCTATAAACAAACGAAATAGATGGGCTCTTATTGAAGTTTTAATTATTGTTTTATAGCCCTACAATGCAAAAGGTAGCTTAACAGCCTAATCCTTGTAAGTTTAAGCCATATAAGCTAAAATCCTTTCGACATTCTTATTAGTTGCTTTAATTGCTCCATTCACTTAAGGTCGATAAGGTAAAGATCTTTGATGTTGAACCCTATACATCTTGAGCCTTTGCTTTGTTTGGCTTGGAACTGCATCCCATTTTCTAACACTATGTGATGAGGTAATCCATATCTACATATCAAACTCTTTTCAATGAATTTGGCCATATCCCTAGCATCTACTTTCTTGAAGGATTCTACCTTTACCCACTTCTTGAAGTAATCTATGGAAACTATGATGAATCTATGTTCTTTTGATGCCGACTGATGGATCATACTCATGATGTCTATACCCTACGCAGCGAATGGCCAAGGCGATGTAAGGTTATATATCTTAGAAACTATGAGTGCCCTAAGTTTGCATATTGTTGGTACAACTGACATTCTTTCAAATACTTAGAGTAGTTTGTATCCATTGTATGCCAAAAGAATTCCTGGCACATAATCTTCTTAGCTAAAGCTAAATAATTCATGTGAGCTCCATACACTCCGACATGTACTTCCTTCATGGCCTTCTTAGCTTCTTTCTAATTTAAACACCTTAAATGAATACTGTCAGGCTGTCTCTTATAAATCATTCCACCTGCACTAATAAACTGAGTGGATATCTTATGATCATTCTTTGGTCCTTTTCAGTAGCTTATTCTGGGAAAACTAACTTCTCTAAATAGTTCTGAATGTCAATATAGCAAGGCTTCCTATCATCCACCTCAACATCCATCACTTGTTCAGTTTTGAAGTATGGCTTTTCAAGAATAAAGATCGACATGGGCTTTATATTCACCCTTTTTGGATTATCCCACATTAATACTAAAGTAGTTAAGGAATCTGCTAGCTAATTCTCATCTCTAGGTACATATCTGAAAGTACACACCTGAAACTAGTTGCTCATAGGTTTTAGGCACTTGATATGGGGAAACAACCATTCTTCTTTTATAGACCATTCATCTTTCACCTGATAGACTACCAAAGATGAATCCCCGAATACCTTTGCAAACTTTGCCCCTATAGCTAGCAAGGCTTATACTTTAACATGTTTAGTGATTTCTCTATCAATTTTCAGCATATCCTTATAGGTCCAAGCAAAGACTCTTTTATATTTTTTCAATATTTTTTTTAAAAATATTTCTCTCTTTAGGAGTTATATTTGGCGCTAGTAAGATCTCTTTTGGATTTTCTTTTGTATTAAGATTAAACAAACATGTATTAGTTGAATTAATGTCAAATATGAATGATTCATGATCATGATTATGAATATTGAAATTAGTAGAAACATCACACAAGTACGTAAAATCATTCATCTTATTAATGTGATAAAAAGAAACAACACTGTTCTTATTAAAAAGTTCAAAAGCAAAAACAAAATCTATAAAAATGCCACTGACTTCGATCCCTACCACAGCTATTATGACACCTATAGAATTGGTCAAGCGATGTCATGACCCTTTTGCCTCTTCTTAAGGTCGAAGATTTTCTTGCTGTCTATAAGATTTTGGATCCAATATGTTAAGACCTGACAATCATCGGTCAAATGGCCAGTGTGCTAGTGGAAAGTACAAAATAAATCCAATATGTGATATGGTGAACCAAAATCTTTGGGTGGTTTATACGGCAAAAATTACACCTTTCCTTCATTGACCAATGATGCAAACAACCAAGATAAAGGTTTCCCTAGATTAGAGTACTATCGTTAAGCTATTTCAGCGGCTGATACCCCCTTCTATTTTTTGTGTACCTCTATCTATCCTAGTAACAAACACTTCCGATGCTTTTCTTCTTTTGGATTTAGCACTTGATTCCTCCATAAGGCAAATAAAATACCAAAACAATGGCTTTTCTGAAGCTATTTTAGGGATGAATACTTCAACCATCTCATCATCGATGTCTATGTTAGCTTTTCTCCTATCTCATTCTTGACAGTTAGCATAGCCTCTTTTATTAAGACCTACCTACTCGACTGATCATTCTTTATCATTCTCTTGTTTAGAGTCGACTATACCTCAGATATGATCCATCAAGGTGCGATAATGGTCTATCTTATGACATATGTGTTGCTGGTAGGTGTAATAACAATTGGCTATGTGCATTTGCTTTGCTTAATTCCTTACAAGTGTAGGTAGCAAAGGTAGTAGCTTCCCTTCCTTACTGAGACGGGTAAGGTACCAAGATAATGGTATAGTGATCATGAATTATTCTTGGAGTTGAAACCCTTGTGGCCCTATCATTGCCTTGAATGTCAATTTTTTCAACCAAGTATTCCCCTCCTAACCTATTATACTGGTTGATGTCTGAAGTCTTAGATGTAGTGGCCCTACCATAGGCAAAGGGATTTTTGACTATGGTCATTTTGCCTTATGGTGCTGCAAATTGAGATCTAATTGATTGTGAGAGTAATCCCTCAATTTGAACCATTATTCTCTTATCAAATTCTTGAAATCTCCTATTTACCTATTCCTAAAACCTCTTATCTAGCCTTCTATCAAGCTCATCTTATGGGGTTAGGGGCATCAAGGCAATAACTAATCTATCTTTTAAGGTAGATATTCTTACTCCAAGATCTTTTATCCTTTTACCTGTCTCATCATAAGCCATTTCTTCTTCTATTGTAGTTTCTTTACCGCCTTTAGAGAACTCACTTGAACCAAACTCTGACCCTACCTCAAACTTAGGCTCTGAATTCAAGTTTGGTAGCTCAAACCTAGATCTTCAAACAAGATGATTGTCTAAACCTCTAGGCTCCCTAAATAAATTTATGATGGCTGCAAAAGACAAGCATCAGGGATGATACATGATGATAATACATGAGCATGGCATATACATGATGCATGGATGCAATAAATGTGTTCGTTAGGCGTCAATTATAGTCACATACAAGTTAGACAAAGCCTTCCAACCCTATTACTCCCACACAAAAGGTTGTGCAGTCTCTTTCCTAGGTTAGCTTAGCCTATGGGTTAATAAGGAACCTAATGGATGTGCATGATGCACGGTGAAAAATCGATAGCATAACCTTTCTTAATTGAAAGAGCATGCGTATGAATTTTGGCCATTGTGTATTTAAATAACTTAGACAAATTAGGTTGGGTATATCGGGGCATGGTAGCCTTTGACTGGTACCCTTCCAATTTGTTTGAGTTTGTTTAATACATAAGGGCCCACATAGCAAGCAAAAATTGTTACGGTTATATAACCTATGGGAAGTAGTTATTGTTATTACATGGGCTGTAGTTGGGTGATGAAACTTTAGGGCTACCCAAGCATGGTCCCTACCAATAGGTCTAGCTTATCATAAGCATAACGACCAATGGGTCACCATTTCATATACCAACTGGAACTAAACTTAAGCTGGTGGGTCTCCTTAACACCTCCCAATATTGAGTGAATTAGGGCATGCTTTAGGATAACACTGAGGCTAAAAGAGAGATGCCTAACTTAATTCTCAGGCTCTAGAATATATGGAAGAAATGCAATTTTGAAAGGAGATAGGATTAATAGTAAAAACTTAATTATAAGTAACTTAAGCGAGATGCTTTTAGGAGCAAGGTCTCTGTCCTCCACAGTGGAGTTGTCATTATGATGCATGCTGGAGCCTGCTTGATTTTGATTTGGTTTTTGAAGGCTCGCTTTCAGGCTCCAAGACTGGATGAGGCTTACGATGACTCAAAAATTGGCCATTTCACAATAAAAAGGGGTCTAAGCCCAATTTATCATTTGTAGTCAACTTATGAAGGCGTCTAATGTGGGCTCAAAGATGCAGGTATCATGGAGTCGCCACCCAACAGAACATTAAAAAACGAGTTTTAACCCTTTGATGCCCAAATAGACATTGGTATTCGGGATATTACTATTACTTGGCATCTCAGTTAGGTGTTTCTTATAATTAGATTTTTATCGTTAGTCCACTATCTCCTTTCTCACACAATGCATTACAAAAAAATAAATAAACACATCAATCAATTAAGAAAGTGATAAAGAAAACAACAAATAAAATAAATAAATCCACTTCTTAAACTATTACAAAAGCAAATTGTCCAACTGAAAATTAAAATACATACATAAAATGGGAATATTTGTTGATTTGGGAATAGTGGTTCCCTCATACATATTTATAAAAAGAAAGATGAAGAGTCCTTGTCAATGTTAGAAAAAATATGGGATGAATGATCTCAATTTTGATGAAAATGGGACTCTTTATTTATTGTGTGATTTTGGGATAGAACGTTGGACATTGGTCCAGTTTATTTGGAAAAATACAAATTAATTACATAAAAATCATTTGATCCTTTTCCAATTAACATGCCAAAAATCCCTTTTTACTAGCTATTACATCAAAAAAATGAAAATACATGGGAAATAATAACTAAAGTACAAAAAATAAATAAATGAAATAAACTAAATAAACAACCATATAAATAGAAAAATAAACAAATAAAGTAAAATAAAGAAAGAAAGGATAGAAATCGAAACCATCCAAGGGATTTCCTTTACTTGTAATGCCCTAAATTTTAATAGGCATGAGTAGTACCTTCTTAACCATGAACATTAACATTAGAATGGTAATTAGTGCAATTACATTAGCATCATGCAATAGAATTCATAAGTGCTTAAGTGTTGAACGTGCATGAGCCAGGGAAATTCTAGGATAAGTGACCAGTTGGGAAGTGTGGTATTTAACTATTATATGAGATAATGTGTGTTAAATAGAGTCCAATGGTAAGATTTGAGAAAAAATTGAGCTCAGATAAGTCCCTAAAACATATTGTGAAGAATTTCCCTAATATCGTAAATCGGGTTGACCATAAGTTTGACTGAGCTCTAAAATATTTCATAGACTTTCAAAAATTATTTTGATAGTATAGAACCATTATAAATAGACTAAATTATCTATTGAAAGTGAAAAATAAATTTTTTAACGGTTTTGGATTTTCGGGGTCCGAATTAGTGAATTTTTCTGTCAGAGCTAGAACTATATCAAAATGATGTCAGAATGACTTAAAATTTTAATCAAACATTCCTTCATATTTTATTGAACTTTAGGAAAAATTTTAGGTAATTATGATGAGGGGAACACCGAAATTCAAAAAATGGTGAAAATAAATATTAATTTAGTTATAGGAGTTAAAGGTCATTGTTAATTTGTTCAAAGCCATAAGTGTCATTAGAAAATGGGCCATTATCATCCATAACCATTATTTGCGCATAATAAATTATAGGGATTAATATGGTGATTATAAATGGCTTAAAAATAAGTCATTATATCAAATAGTAAATAGATGAATATTGGCCCTTGATTTGGTAGACTAAAGAATAGCCTAAGGAAGTCTAGAATTCTCTACATTTCTACCAAAAATTCAGCCATCCACCCCCTTCTTCTTCCCCAAATCAAAACCACCTTCCACAAACACACTATACCATTTTTCTTCACACTTCTTCCAATTTCCACCAAATCCTATGCCCAATGTTTATGTACAAACACTAGAAGACCTCCTCTTCATCATAGAAATATAATTGAAGCAAAAATAATCTCTAAAAATATAAATTTTTAGTGAGAGAAAGTTGCCCTAATTAGGTAAATTTTTGAGTTTTTATTAGAATTAATTAGGGATTTTGGTATATACTTGTGGAGCATCTTTAGTTTAGTTGTTTAGTAATAATTATGTGTTGAAATTCATGGCATAAACTCAAAATCTCTCTTCCTCAATTCAGCCTAAAGGTGGAAACCAAGAGGAAAAAAAGACCGAGGAGGGAAAAGACAAAGAGAAAGAAGAATAGGTGATTTTCAAGCCATTTGAGATTAGTGGATACAATTCTACATTCAATTTCATTTAATTCCTTGAATTTTACCTTAATTTTACATTATGTAACTATGGTAACTTAGGTCTAAATGTGAAATCATTTCATAAATGCTAATAAAATGAGGTAATATTATATAATAATTAAGAATTAAGGATAAAAACAACCAAAACATCGTAGACTTGATGAGGCCAAATAGTGTAGCTAAAGTTACCATGTGATTTTTGGCAAATTCATGGAAGATTTGATATAATTTGAATATCATGATAATAAATAAACCTAGTATGCATAATTAGAACATTAAATTTCAAGTGTATATAAGGTCTATTAATTGAACATAATGTTGATCAATTATGTAACAAAAGGTTATAAACATAGTTTGAGTGTATACTTTTAAATGAAGGCTTAGTATGGATGAAGGAACTTATGAGACATAAAATTGCATGGAAATTCATAATGCATGTGGATGGACAACATGTGGCCGAATTGATTACCAAATAGAAATGACATGTTTTATGCTATATTTGTATGGTATTTCACTTATTTATAATGAATGTATATTTATTAAACATGAACATACATGATACAGCCAAAAGGGAAATATGGCATGATGCAGAACTTAAGAAAAATTCATAAGATAATGTGACATAATATAGTAAAAATAATTGCTCTTAGTGTGCAATGGTGAATCCAAGATTTTAGGTTATAGTGCCTAGCCATAGGGACACGAATCGCGGTAGCATTATGAGATTGACTTACAATTGACTTGCGCACACTAGATTCACAGTTAAGGAATTGGTAACATCAAGTGGTCACCTTAACTCATTCTGGAGTAATTGATCATGTCAAGTGGTCGCTCTAGCTCATTTGGCATCATTGATTCTTTATCCCGCATATTCAGTTTGAGGGTTTCCACTAGGCACTACTAGAGGTAAAAATGTAATTATGAAATAAAAGGAGAGCTAGATGGTAAATTTTGCATAAATGATGTCATATGTGTAATTAAATAGTAAATAAAGTGGAAAATGTAATTTATTAGTCAGAAAGGGATGAAAATGTAATAGCGCAAGAAAATGAGGGTAAAATTATAAATTTGCATTGAAAATGTAATTAAAGGAGTTAAAATGGTGAAATATGTAAAGAAGCACAAAATCTTAATTATTGAAAAGTTTAAGGGACCAAACTATAATTTACCACTTTATGAGTAAGTATAGGGACTAAAATGTAAATTTTAGGTGTAAAGTGAAATAAAGGCCGAAGCAAGATAAAGAACCAAAATTAGTGAAAAATAATGAAACATATGTAAAAGGGAAAATTTAGAGACTAAACCGTAATTTTCCACAAAAGTAAGAAATAAGAGAGGAATAGCTGAAGAATAAAAGATTAAAGTACTAAAAGGTAATTTAAAGCATTAAGGGAACAAATTATAAGTTAAATGGTAATAAGTAACAATAAGGTGTAAAATGGTAATTTTGTATAAAAAGTTATGTAAATGAAATTTTGTGCAGTGAATCCACCACTGGGCAACATCGTTGCTTAGCACGTGGTTTATTTGACTGCATGCAGGGACAGGTAATTGAAGATTAAGTGAAGGAAGAATAATGGCATGTACATATGGATCCTTTTTGGAATGCATAAATTTATATGTATAATGTATTACTCCTTTGGTACTTGTTATGTAATATGTAATAGATATTAAACATAGTGAATATGTAGTTGTGTGTATTGCTGTGGACTCTTGAAACATGGTTATGCAATATGCGTTGTGATAATGGATTGTGACTAATAGAGAAGTTTTATGTTGTTGTTGGAGTATTGGAGGTGGAGGTTGTCTATTAGGAGTGTTATTTTGACAATTTGAAATTTTGGATGGCATGGCTTTATAACCATTTTGATGTCGAAATTTTTACCAAATAAATAGTAACCTTTTAATGCTAAAATTATTTTGATAATTGAATGCTAAGTTAAATAATTAGTCATCGTCATTATAAGGTAAATAACTCAAGCAACCTTCCGATAACGCCAATAGGAGTTCACCGTATTCGAATATATGTTCAACTTTAGGGTGTCACATTTTTTGGTATCAAAGCCTAGTTTAGGCATTCCTAAGATCGGAGTAAACACCTAAGTGTGAATGGATGATTGGACTAATACATGTAAATGCCATATAAGGAATAAGTGGATTTGGAGTTAAATCTTACTTATCCCCTTTGTGTATTTTCACTGATAACCGTGGCTTCTGGCTCTAGATGAGCGATCGAGATGGCCAGTGATGTTGAGAGCAAGGCCTTAGCTAGTCTAGCAGTTAATGATATTACTCCTATGGGTCAGTCTAGTCAACCTACGCCACCACCAGCTCTACAGACGCCTCCGCTAGCTGCACCATGAGACTTTATACAGATGATAACATACTTATTATATTAGAGAATGTAGGCCCCAACTGCTCTACAACCTCAGCATCAGCTGCCACCAAAGTTGGCTAGAAAACCTACACCTTTGTTGCTAGTGCCTCCTAAGGTTATAGGATATTTGATAACCCTATATGTAATTGTTACGAGCGTTGCCATCCAGGTGAATGTTAGAGACTTATAGGAGCCTATTTGAGGTGTGGCTCAAAAGATCATCTGTAGAAAGATTGTCCCCAAGCATAGGCCATTACATCAACCACTCCGGTAGATAAATCCAGTACTGTACTACTAAAAGGTCGCGATAAAGGTGGATCCATTGGAGGCACACGGTGAGGGGAAATGCACAGTTGCCTCTAGCGGTAGAAGGATGACTCCTTGCTCGCATTTATACAATTAGAGCCAAAAAGGACCAGGATGCCCCTAATGTCATAGTAGGTAAATTTTATTTGTTTGATGCTCCGGTTTATGCTTTAATAGCTTATAGGTCGACACATTCATACTTAGCACAAAGATTGCACATGGAAAGGGTTTAGCTAGATCACAACTGGATCAAGACATACTAGTGAGTAATCCTTTGGGACACAGTGTAGTAGTCAATAAAATTTATAAAGACTACCCCATTCAAATACAACAAACCACTTTCCTTCAAAACTTAATTGAGCTTCATTTCTATAAGTTTGATGTGATCATAGGAATAAATTGGCCCCATAAACATCAAGTAATGGTAGACTATTAATTGAAGAGAATTACATTGAAAACTACTGAGGGATAAGAGATTACTGTTATGGGGGAGAGATTTGATTTCCTATCAAATGTTATCTTAGCTGTTGCAGCAAATAGATGTATTTAAAAAGGATGTAAAGCTTACTTAGCTTATTTGATGGAAGCTAAGGAAAAATATCCTAAAGTTAGTGATTTCCCCACTATTCGTGACTTCCCTGATGTCTTTTCTAATGAGTTATCAGGATTGCCACCAGAAAGGAAAGTTGAGTTTTCTATTGATGTGGTGCCCAACACTGCTCCTATTTCTATAGTTGCTGATCACATGGCACCCACAAAATTGAAAGAGTTGAAAATTCAATTGTAGGATTTACAAGATAAGGGATTCATCCACCCCAATGTATCATCGTGGGGAGCCCTAGTACTATTTGTGAAAAAGAAAGATGGATCACTATGAATTTACATCGACTACAGACAGTTGAATGATGTCACAAAAAAGAATAAATATCCCTTACTCAGAATTGATGACTTATTTGATCAGTTGAAAGGTGTGCGTATGTTCTAAAAAATTGACTTAAGATTAGGTTATCATCAGCTTTGGGTTAGAGAAGCAAATGTACCAAAGACAGCTTTTCATACCTGATATGGCCACATGAGTTCTTAGTTATGCCATTTGGTATTACCAACAAACCAATAGCATTCATGGATTTAATGAACCTCATCTTCCACCCATATTTTGATTAGTTTATAGTGGTGTTCATCGATAAACAACTGTATGCAAAGTTTAGTAAATGTGAGTTTTGGCTTGATGAAGTCATTTTCTTTGGTTATATAGTTTCAGTAGAAGGGATCAAGGTTGACCCTAAAAAGATTAAAGCTATCTTGGAATGGAAACCGCCTAAAATATCATTGAAGTAATGAGTTTCCTTAGATTAGCAAGCTACTACAGATAGTTTGTTAAAGGGTTTTCCATGGTAGTTGCTCACTCACTAAGTTATTGCAAAAGAATGCTAGGTTTGAGTGGACCAATCGATGTCAGGAGAGCTTTGAAAAGTTGAAAAGTATATTGACTAAAGCTTCCATTCTCACACAACTTACTTCGGGTAAGCCTTTTGTTATTTACAGTGATGCTTCTGGAAATGGGTTAGGATGTGTATTGATGTAGGAAGGTAAGGTGATAACCTATGCTTCCAGGCAACTTAAGATCCATGAAAGAAATTATCTTACCCATGATTTGGAGCTAGCAACAATTGTGTTTGCACTGAAGATTTGGAGGCATTACTTATATGGTGAGAAACGTTACATCTACACTGATTATAAGAGTTTGAAATATCTGCCCACTCAGAAAGAACTCAACTTGAGGTAAAGATGCTGGTTGGAACTTGTTAAAGACTACGACTATCTAATCGATTACCATCCTAGTAAATCAAACATGGTAGCTAATGCACTCATTAAAAAGCACCTAGTAGCCTTAAAAGCTATAAATGTCAAATTGGCTATGGCTCATGATTGAGCACTTATAGCTAAAATGTAGCTTAAACATAATTAGTTACAACAAGTAAAAGCCACCTAGAGGCAAGATGATCGGTTAGCCTCCATCATTTCTCAAATTTAGGAAGGAAAAGAGAGTGAGTTCTCCTTTGGTAGTGATGATTGTTTGTACTACAAGGAAAAAATTTGTGTACCAAACAATGTAGAATTGAAGAAGAATATCTTGATCAAAGCCCATAGCAACAATTATACCATACACGCAGGCAGCAATAAAATGTATTAAGACTTGAAGACAACCTACTGGTGGCCTAAAATGAAAAAAGAAATAGCAAACTTTGTGACTAAATGTTTAACATACCAGCAGGTGAAAGCAAAACATCAGGTTCCTTTTAACTTGCTACAACCCATCACCATACCCTAATGGAAGTGGGATCGTATTACCATAGACTTTGTGTCTAGATTACCACTCATTAAGAGACATCATGATTCTATATGGGTGATAGTGGATAGATTGACAAAATCTTCTCACCTTATATTAATGAGATCCTACTTTCCATTGGTGTAACTAGCAGAGATCTACATTAATGAAATAGTAAGATTACATGGTGTTCCTTCCTCTATCATTTCAAACAGAGACTTGTAGCTCACAGCCCGATTTTGGAAGAAACTTTAGGAAGTATTAGGAACACACTTAGATTATAGCACTACTTTCCACCCACAGATAAATAGACAGTCTGAGGGGGTTATGTAGATATTAGAGGATATGCATTGGTGTTGTATACCTGAATTTGGCAATAGTTGGGAAAATTAACTTTCGCTGGAAAAATTTGCATATAACAACAGATATTAGTCTAGCATCAAAATGGAACCATATAAAGCATTATATGGGAGGAAGTGTAGGACTCCTTTGTGTTAGATAGAACTTAGCAAAAGCAAGTTAGTAGGGTTAGATATGATTAAAGAAACCAAAGAAAAGGTAAAGTTGATTAAAGACAATTTGAAAGCCACAGTAGATAGACAAAAATCCTATATTGACTTCAAGAGAAAAGACATAAAATTCAATATGGGCGATAATGTATTTTTAAAGGTTTCACCATGGAGGAAGATCCTGATATTTTGCAAGAAAGGCAAACTCAGTCCTAGATTTATTTGTCCATATAAGGTATTACAACGTGTGGGACCAGTTGCCTATACAGATTGAAGTAGCCACCAGAAATAGAGAGAATTCATGATGTGTTTAATATGTCCATATTGAGGAGATATCGATCAAGCCCACCGTATATTATAACATTGAAGGAAGTCTAGTTTTGACCAAACTTGTCGTATGATGAAAAGCCAATAAGGATTTTTACTAGAGAAGTTTGACAGTTGAGGAACAAGTAGATTCTACTTGTCAAAGTGCTCTAGGCCTTCCATAACATGGAAGAGGCGACCTAGGAACTAGGGGAAACCATGAGATAGTAGTATCCTCAACTCTTCAATTCAGGTAAAATTTGAGGATGAATTTTTTATTAGTAAGGAAAAAATGTAATGCCCTAAATTTTAACTGGTATGAATAACACCCTTTTAACCATAAGAAATAACATTAGAATGGTAATTGGTGCAATTACATTAGCATAGTATAGTAGAATTCATAAGTGATTAAGTGTTGAACGTGCGTGAGCTAGGAAAATTCTGTGGTATTTAACTATTAGATGAGATAATATGTGTTAAATTGAGTCTAGTGGTATAAATTGAGAAGAAATTGAGCTCAGATATGTCCTTAAAATAAACAATGAAGAATTTTCCCGATACTATAAGTCGTAGGGGTGTACACGAGTCTGGATCTTCCTGTACCGAACCAAAGAACCAAAGAAAAAAATCCAGAACCGAACTGTACCGTTGACTTTGTGACTAGAACCGAATCGAATTGTACTGTTGACTTTATTTGGAATGGATCTGGATATTTTACCGAGAATCGGACCGAGAACCGTATTGAACTGTACTGAATTATCTTGTATCAAATTGTACCAAAAGAACCAATATTTATTAATTATTATATATAATACTAGTAATTTATATATAAATATTACTTATAATTTTTATTCTGTATGTACTGCATAAATTTAAGTTCATAATTATTTAAGTTATATATTTTAATACACAAAATTAAGATAATAATTAGTTAATAAATTAAATTAAATATTTTAATTATTAAGAAAATAAATTTAATTATTATAATAATCATTCTATATATGAATATGAATATGAATATATAATTAAAATAATTTGTATTTAATTTAATATATATTTAATATCACTCAACTACTATTTTATTTTCTTTATAAATTTTTATATAAATATTTAAGTTAATCAATTTATCATATAAGTACTTTATCAATTAATTTCATTTACTATGAGCATCAATTAACTAATACTCATATATTTTTAGGACAATACCTTTATGAATATCTAAATTAATAATGTAATTAAATATACTTATTATATATAATGAAATATTACCAATTATTGTATTATATAAATGTATAATTATTTTACCAATTAATTTCATTTATTTTTAGTGTCATTCAACTAGTATGTATATATTTTCGTACAATACCTATAGTAATAATGAAGTTGTAAATCAATAATGTGATTATATATAGTTATTGTTTATAAAACTTTTATCAATTAATATAATTATTTGAGTATGTAATTATCTTATCAATTAACTTTATTTATCTTTATATCATGAATGATTAAATGTACTTATATGAGTACATATACTTTCAGTATCACTTAACTAACATTCATTAATTTTTCCACAATATCTATATGAGTAATTGAGTATTTAAATTAACAATACAATTATATAAAATTATTATATTAATGAAATTTTATTAATTTGTGTAAAATTATTTACTGCATAAATTTAATCTCATAATTATTTACATTATATATTTTAATACATAAAATTAAGATAATAATTAGTTAATAAGTTAAACTAAATATTTTAATTATTGAAAACAGAAATTTAATTATTATAATAATTATTCTATATATATATGATTATGAATACATAATTAAAATAATTTGTATTTAATTTAATATATCTTTAATATGAGTACATATACTTTTTAAGGAAGTCGCAATATATATATGTATGTATATATATATATTAAAAATGCACATAAAAAAGTATGCTTTTACAATTGATTGTATTTAGCTATCGGAGCACATGGTTTGTATTTTTAATTCATCCACATAGCACACAAGTTTTGGAGCAAAGTATATGAGAATGGGCAAGTGGGGATTTGAGCTATGGAATTTAAATATTTGCATGGTTTAAGTTTACGTGATTTTCAATCATTAACATAGGAATTCAATTTAATAAATTTTTTTAAGAGATAAAGTTACCAAATCAAAATGTTTAAACATTTCTTCCACCTAACTTTGCTGTTTTTGAAATTTTATTCTCATCTTTTTGTTGTTAAGAATTAAATGGATAAATAACATTTATATAAAAATTTTATACTGATAATGTATTATATATCATTTAGAAAAAGGTCCAAAATTAAATGGAATCTAATTCAAAAATCTAAATTCCAAATACATGCTATCAGTTAAATGGTCACTCCCATAATAGACCTATCGATTTACTTGTAGAACTAACCTAACATATCTAATCATACAACTACATGTATATTTTATATAAACACTCAACCATTACCTTAATGCGTGACATATGGGACATAATAAATAGTGCAACACTTAATGCGTGACATATTGGATTCATGAAATGGTTGATAGATGGATGGGAAGATACTTTGCATTATATCCATAATGACAAAAATAAAACAACGTGAGCAATAGACAAAGTAATCAATAATGTGATTACATATAGTTATTATATATAATAAATTTTATCTATTAATATAATTATATGAATATGTAATTATTTTATCAATTAACTTTATTTACTTTTATATCATGAATGATTGAATGTACTTATATGAGTACATATACTCTTAATATCACTTAACTAATATTCATTTATTTTTGCACAATACCTAGATGAGTAATTGAGCATTTAAATTAACAATACAATTATATACAGTTATTATATTAATGAAAATTTATCAATTAGTGTAGTTATATATGTATATAATCACCTTAACAATTAATTTTATTTTCTTTTAGTATCACTCAATTAGTATTAATCTATTTATACATAATATCTATATGAGTAATTTAGTATGCAAATTAATAATATAATTATATATAATTATTATATTAATGAGATTTTTTTACCAATTAGTGTAATTATATATATATGTATATAATAAACATACCAATTAACATAATTATATGAGTATATAATCACATCGGCTATTAATTTCATTTCCCTTCATCATCACTCAACTAACATTCATCTATTTTTGCACAATACATATATGAACAATTGGGTATTTAAATTCATAATATAATTGTATACAATTATTTTATTAACAAAATTTTAGCAATTAATGTAATTATATATGTATATAATCAACTTAGTAACTAATTTTATTTTCTTTTAGTATCAACTAATATTTATTTATTTTGGCACAATATTTATATAAGTAATTAAATATTTAAATTAATAATATAATTGTATACAATTATTATATCAATAAATTTTTTAATTTAATTATATGAATATATAATTACATTAATAATTCAACTGTGCCAATAAAATGATTAGAGTACCAATTTAAAATATTTGATAAACAATTTAAATATTAAGAAATATATATAAACAAAGAAAAATATTTATTCATTTTATAAATTATTTAATTAATAATATTAATTTAATAGTTATTTAAAAAATACTTTATATTTACTCTCATTTTTATAAATAATGGTAAATATAAATTATTTTTTAAATGGTAAAAATCTGAATTTAAAAATAAAAATCAAATTTAAAATTTTTTAAGAGATAATTTTTTTTATTTTGAAATTTTGGAGGGAGTAAAAAATTTAATTAAATTTAAGAGGGAAAATTAAAAGGAAATTTTTTTTTATAATTATATTATTATATTTTATTATCGTTTAAAATTAGAATGCTGATTGGCACCGGGATCTCATTGAGTAAAAACCCTAAGTAGATCGAATCGACGAGAGGGGGAGAGAGGAAAAGAAAGGATCATGGCGGTTTTGGATGCACCCTTGCATGAAGAAACTGTTAGTGTCAGCCCTAGCTTCAATGCATTATAATAAAACACTTTGAATTAATAAAATGAGGCATTTGTTTTATCTTTTGTATTCCTGTGCATATCAATTGATAGAACTATCCAAGAATGTCGTTTCGGTTTAAGTTATCATGTGTGAGGCACATGATTGTAAGACCTTGAAACAAATGAGACTTCATTCTAAACATCCCTAGTCAGTCATTGTTATGGGAATAACAATGAATTAAGACTAGTATGCTCTCTCTGATATTATGAGTTCTGTCTTACGGATCATTAGGATAAGAGTGTCAATTAGAGATCATAGATACATGTTAAAGAACATGGTATCTGGATACGATCCGCTCATGAGAGCACTATATGGTACAAGTCATAAGTGTTTCTCATATGCAAGTTTTGTATAGGAGTTCTTAGACCTAAAATCTCTATGAAACTCTTTATGAATTACTGTGTACTTTGACATACACCTAATGTGCTCGTAACAGAGTGACAAGTACAGATATGATTGGGTATGCATTGATTCAGGTTAGAGAGCATGAGAGAAGTGAAGGGATTACCCCTCTCGATAAGAGAGAAAATATCATCGGCCATTTGATCAGTGAACTGAGAAGTGTATGGCCATACCGAGATGAAATAATTAGTAATCATTATTTATCTTAGAGTTCAGTGTCACTGGAATATCAAAAAAGGAATTAATATATATAAGGATGACTAGTTCCATGCCTTAGATTAATTCTGATATTTATGGGTAAGGAACTATGCAAAATTGCATTAGGTCACTAAATGACATATGCATTTTCATTTAATTTGGATTGTTATAATATATTGCTAGAGAATATATATAGCCTTTGAATTAATTTATTAATTCATTGTCAATATTAAATAGACCTATAGGATCGCACACAAAGCATTGGGCTTAAAATATTTAAATAGTGTATTGGGAATTAATTTGGACTTTTATTTAAAGTCAAATTAATGCATAAAATGGGTAAGCAGATTTTTGCCTAAAACAGCAAATCTGTAAAAACAGTTTTTTTGCCTAGCTGTTTTAGGCAAAACTTGATGGAATATGACATGGTATGAAAATCATGATGGCACAGCGGAAAACAAAATTTTTTTTTTATCATACATACCATACATATCCAAAGCTAGAATCGAAACATGCAATTTTAGGGTTTTTAAACTTACAACTTTAGATGCCTTTAAAACTTGATTTTGATGATGATCAGCAACCAAGAAGGATATGTCCACCTTAGATCTTCACCACCAATGCCAAGGAACAGCCTTTACGCCACTCCCTCTATTCTCACACACACACTTGCAAAGATGGCTTAAAATCAAGAGTGCTAGCTCTATGATTGTGTATTCGGCAATGGGAATGATTTGAAGCCACAAGATTTGATCTTGTTCTTCCTTTAGGTTACTGTTTCAGCCCGAGAATACAAGAGAACAAGAAAGATTTCTTTCCCCTTGAGTATTTCGGCCAAGAGAGAAAAATAGCAAAATGGCATACCTTTTATTCATTTAATTCATTAATATATATCACTCAATTTAGGTCAAGTGTGAGTGCCGAAAATTAAGTGTTAATTTCAGCCTCCATCACTTCCTAATTAAGAGATATATCCTAATTTAAATTTCATTAGAATTTAAATTCAAATGGCATTAGTCATTTAATCAAAACAAACTTACTTATTTAAGGTAAAATAAGTTGCCGAATTCAACTAGTATTTTAGTTTGAATTTTGGCTACTTTAATTCCCTCTCAAGTATTATATTTTGATTAAATACAAATTAGGATTTAATACTCAATTAACTTAATTATACATAGATAATTAATCAATTGAAATTAAACCTAGCACATGCCAACAAATTTCTCTCGTGACCAACATATTTGCCTAAAACAGCTAGCTGTTTTAGGCAAAAAACTTGTTTCACATATTTGCCTAACAAAATCGTGGCTTAACAGATTTGCCTAAAACAGCTAGCTATTTTAGGCAAAATCGCACCTAGCTGTTTTAGGCAAAAAAATTGTTTTTACAGAGCTGTTTTAGGCAAAAATTTGTTTACCCATTTTATGCATTAATTTGACTTTAAATAAAAGTCCAAATTAATTCCCAATACACAATTTAAATATTTTAAGCCCAATGCTTTGTGTACGATCCTATAGGTCCATTTAATGTTGGCAATGAATTAATAAATTAATTCAAAGGCTATATATATTCTCTAGCAAGATATTATAGCATTCCAAATTAAATGAATATGCATATGGCATTTAGTGACCTAATGCAATTTTGCATAGTCCTTTACCCATAAATATCAGAATTAATATAAGGCATGGAACCAGTCATCCTTATATATATTAATTCCTTTCTTGATATTCCAGTGACACTGAACTCTCAGATAAATAATGATTACTCATTATTTCATCTCGGTATGGCCATACACTTCTCAGTTCACTAATCATGTGGCTGATGATATTCTCTCTCTTATTGAGAGGGGTAATCCCTTCACTTCTCTCATGCTCTCTAACATGAATTAATGCATACCCAATCATACCCGTACTTATCACTCTGTTATGAGCACGTTAGGTGTATGTCAAAGTACACAGTAATTCATAAAGAGTTTCATAGAGATTTCAGGTCTAAGAACTCCGATACAAAACTTGCATATGAGAAACACTTATGACTTGTACCATGTAGTGTTCTCATGAGTGGATCTAATCCAGATACCGTGTTCTAAACATGTATCTATGATCTCTGATTGACACTCTTGTCCTTATGATCCGTAAGACAGAACTCAACTTATCAGAGAGAGCATACTAGTCTTAATTCATTTGTTATTCCCATAACAATGACTGACTAGGGATATTTAGAATGAAGTCTCATTTGTTTCAAGGTCTTACAACCATGTGCCTCACACATGATAACTTAAACTGAAACAACATTCTTGGACAGTTCTATCAATTGATATGCACAGGAATACAATAGATAAAACAAATGCCTCATTTATTAAATTAAATGCTTTATAACAATGTATTGGGGCTAGGGCTTACACTAACAATCTCCCACTAGCACTAGTCCCAATTGGGCATAGCCCTAAGACCGAACGCTCTCAAATGAGCTTCGTGCAGATTTGGACGCAATTGTTTCGTTAAAGGATCTGCTACATTGTCTTTACTTGCTATCTTGCTAACCTTAACGTCCCCACGATCAATGATTTCTCTGATCAGGTGGTATCTCCTGAGTATGTGTTTGGATTTCTGGTGTGACCGGGGCTCCTTGGCCTGTGCTATGGCCCCGTTGTTGTCACAGAAAATTTCTAATGGATCTAGGATGCTTGGGACCACTCCTAATCCAGAAATGAAATTTCTAATCCAAATAGCCTCTTTCGCAGCCTCACTTGCTGCAATATACTCAGATTCTGTAGTTGAGTCGGCAACGGTTTCTTGCTTCGAGCTTCTCCAGCTGACAGCACCACCGTTCAAAACAAAAATAAACCCAGATTGCGATCTAGAATCCTGAGTGCTAGTCTGAAAAGCAGCATCGACATAACCTTGTATGACGAGCTCTTCTTGACCACCATACACCAAGAAGTGATCCTTAGTCCTTCGCAGGTACTTCAGAATCCCTTTTACAGCTGACCAGTGCTTCTCACCAGGGTCTTGCTGAAACCTACTGGTTATACTCAGTGCATGAGCAACATCCAATCTAGTACATAACATAGCGTACATGATAGATCCAATAGCAGATGCATATGGGATTCTACTCATGTTGTCCCTTTCCTTTTTGGTTTTAGGGCACTGTTCTTTAGTCAAAGGAACTCCCAAAGCCAAAGGTATGTACCCTTTCTTTGAGTCTCCCATACTAAAATGCTTTAGTACTTTGTCTATGTACTTTTCTTGACTTAGTCCCAAGAGCCGATTCGATCTATCTCTATAGATTCGAATACCAAGTATTGTCTCGGCTTCACCTAAGTCTTTCATTGAGAAATATTTTCCCAACCATTGCTTAACCTTTTGCAATGTTGGAATGTCATTCCCAATGAGAAGGATGTCGTCCACATATAGGACCAGAAATACTACTATGCTCCCACTAACCTTCTTGTACACACAAGGCTCATCTTCGTTCTTGATGAAGTCAAATTCTTTGACTGCCTCATCAAAACGAAGATTCCAACTTCGGGATGCTTGCTTTAATCCATAAATGGATTTTTGAAGCTTGCAAACCTTCTTAGGATGCTTGGGATTGACAAAACCTTCAGGCTGTGTCATATACACATCCTCAAGTAAATTTTCGTTAAGGAAAGCAGTTTTGACATCCATTTGCCATATCTCATAATCATGATATGCAACTATGGCAAGCAAGATCCGAATGGATTTGAGCATGACTACAGGTGAAAAGGTCTTGTCATAGTCTACACCATGAGTTTGTCGAAAACCTTTTGCTACTAGTCTACCTTTGTAGGTCTTATCAGCTTTGAGTTTGAATAGCCACTTGCATTCAATTACCTTAGCACCTTCCGGTGGATCAACCAAGGTCCAAACCTGGTTATCGTACATTGATTGCATCTCGAATTTCATGGCTTCAAGCCAATTTTCCGAGTCTGGGCTCTCAATAGCTTCTCGGTAGGTAGTAGGATCCTCACGATCTACTAACTCAATAGTGTCACTATCAGTGATTAGAAATCCATATCTCTCAATCTCCTGACGTACCCTACCGGACCTTCTAGGTTCTTGTGTAATTGGTTCTTGTTCCACAACTGGTTGTGAACTTGATCCCATTTCCAAACCATCCTCTATAGGAGTTTGTGGTGCTTGAATTTCTCCAAGTTCTACTTTACTCCCACTGTCTTTCTTGAGAAGGAACTCCTTTTCCAAGAAAACAATCTTGCGAGCAACAAATACTTTATTCTCGGCTTGTGAGTAAAAGTAGTATCCCTTTGTTTCTTTAGGATAACCCACAAACAAGCAGACAGTGGATTTGGACTCTAGTTTTTCGGATGTTAATTTCTTAACATGTGCTTCACATCCCCAAATCCTGAGAAAAGACATATTGGGTTCTTTCCCAGTCCATACCTCGTATGGTGTCTTCTCAACTGCTTTAGTTGGAGTACGGTTCAATAGAAACGCAGCAGTTTCTAATGCATAACCCCAAAAAGAGATAGGAAGATTAGCTTGACTCATCATAGATCGAACCATGTCCAACAGAGTTCGATTTCTCCTTTCGGACACACCATTCCATTGAGGTGTTCCAGGAGGAGTGAGCTATGAAATAATACCACACTCCTTTAGATGACTGTTAAACTCTTGGCTTAAGTATTCGCCACCTCGATCTGATCGAATGGCTTTTATACTTTTGCCAAGTTGGTTTTCTACTTCATTCTTAAACTCTTTGAATTTCTCAAAAGTTTCAGACTTGTACTTCATTAGATAGACATAGCCATATCTACTGAAGTCATCTGTGAATGTCACGAAGTAGCTAAAACCACCTCTAGCATGTGTACTTAAAGGTCCACATACATCGGTATGTATTAGTTCCAATAAGCCATTAGTCCTCTCGCCTTTTTTATTAAAAGGACTCTTTGTCATTTTTCCATGCAAACATGGCTCGCATGTATCATAAGACTCTAAGTCGAATGACCCAAGCACTCCAGTTTTGTGGAGTCTTGAAATGCATTTTTCGTTTGCATGTCCTAAGCGACAATGCCAGAAGTAAGTAGGGTTCAATTCGTTTGATTTAACCCTCTTTGTATTAATGTTGTATATGGACTCTTTGTTTTGTAAATCAAGGATATAAAGGCCATTTTGCAACATGGCATTGCCATAAGAAATGCCTTGGCGACGAATATGAGCATTGCCATTTTTAATAACAAAATCAAATTCATCATTATCCAAACATGAAACTGAAATAATGTTTCTGCTCATAGCAGGCACATAATAACAATTATTCAAAACAATACAAAGTCCGGAAGGTAAAGTGAGGTGATAGTCACCTATCTCCATGGCAGCAACTCGTGCTCCATTCCCCACACGGAGGTCCACTTCATTCTTCCCAAGTAACCGCCTATTTCTTAACCCCTGCACATTTGAACAAATGTGAGAACCACAACCGGTATCCAATACCCAAGTGGTAGAAATAGAAAGGTTAATTTCAACAACAAAAATACCAGAACTGGACGCCTTGGTTCCATTCTTCTTTTGTTCTTCCTTAAAGAGAGCACAATTCTTCCTCCAATGCCCTATCTTGTTGCAATGGAAGCAAGTGCTCTCACTCTCTTTGAGTTTTGGCGCCTTGGGCTTGGATTGGGCCTGAGGTGCACTCCCAACTGACTTGGGTTTTCCCTTTCCCTTTCCCTTAGCAGGTCCCTTCTTAATTCCCTTATGAACCATTAGTACGGGATTGGTCTTTCGAATGTTTTCTTCAGCATTCTTAAGCATCCCATGAAGCTCAGTGACTGACTTGTTCATTGCATGCATGTTATAATTCATCACAAATTGATCATAAGCAGCAGGCAATGATCCTAAGATCAAGTCAGTGGCCAATTCCTTTGGCACTAGTACCTCAAGCTTCTCAAGAGTATCAAGATACCCTTTCATCTTGAGTACATGGGTACTAACAGGAGTACCCTCAGCCATCTTGCAAGAAATTAAAGCCTTTGTTGTCACGAACCTCTCGTGACGAGCTTGCTCTTGGAACATCTCCTTGAGGTGCACCATGATCGCATAGGCCTCTTGGTCTATAAATTGCTTTTGCAATTCAGGCACCATAGTGGCCAGCATCAGACAGGTCACATCATTGGAGTCGCTCTTTTTGGTCTCAAAAGTTTCCTTTTGAACCGCAGAGGCATTCCTTCCTGGTTCATCAGGCAAGGGTGCATCCAAAACATACGACTTCTTCTCTTGCTTAAGAACTATTCTTAAGTTTCGAGACCAGTCTATGAAATTGGTGCCATTCAATTTGTCCTTTTCAAGGACCGATCGCAATGAAAAATTGTTGTTTGAAGATGCCATTTTCAATCTACAATAAAATTTAGCAAGATTAAATGAGGTCTTATTTATGATCCCACAAACCGAATTAATATCCCTTTAAATAATTCGCGTTAGTGATTTAATGTGGGCCAAGATCCACTTTTCACAACAACTTATTAGTCAAGCTGAGCTTGTACACCTAACAAGTTAAGTTACTTAGGTAGGAAAACTCCAATCATGTCTCGTACATGACTCTTGGATCAAATGGGCTAACATCTTAAGATGTTATAGCACAACCCATTTATTAGTTGCCTAGGTCCGGGCATCCCTTTCCATGTTAAGTCCAACCTACATTCACAACCCATACCTCACAAAGATAATCGGGCGCATCTAGGACTCCTAGTCTACGTGACCGATGATCGATGCCTTGACATGTTTCGAATTAGGAAGGCAACTTTGTGACTTACTATTTTTAGGGATTCATTTTATTATGGCTTACAAGGCATACGCTTTGTTATCCATACATAGCATGCATATATATATAATTGCATAAAGTAAAGCATGACAAACATGGGCCCAAAAACCTACAACTAAGATTCTATACTATTACATAAGAATCTTCGAGTTGGGCTTCTCCACTCCGGTGGGCTTTCTCTTGATTTACAAAGTCTTCAAGTATATTCTATTCTAAGAAATAAATGAAACTTTTACAATAAAACATAATGGCTCGCAGGCCATATTTAATTACAAAAACCCAGGGCCCATGAATGCACCATGCATATCCATTCATCACACCAAACTAGCAAATAAATATACATAGCATTCATGGATAAAACAAAGTCCAAATTTATTTAATTTAGCCAAGCCCATTAATGGAAATTGTGTACTTGAACCTTTAAGAGATGACCCCATGATGGGCCTGGGCCGAAGCCCAATGGACTAAATCCTCTTATTGAATAAGTTCTCTTAAAAGCCCAAAACACAAACTAGTTAGATTTGTGCCATAAATCAACTCTAGTATAATTTTCAATTTTGCCATTTTTAATTTTATGACATACAGCCCATAAACATTAAAAATACATATAATATGTGCTAACATGAATTAAAAATAAAATCATGAAGAACACATATATAGTACACGGCATTCATGCAAAAACAAACAAACAACAAAAACTAGTTGTTTAATGCTTATGTAATGCCATAAAATTCACAAACATTTAAATCAATTTTATGAGTCATTTAATAATCTAAATAAGTCCATAAACATTAATTTAATATTCTGTACCATTTTAATCTAAATGTGTTTTTACCATTTTAATCAAAACAAAACAAACAATGTTGATTAAACATGTATAAAACACAAACTAGACATAGTTTTAAGTGATTTTAAAATTAATCAATTAAATTGTCATGGACCAGAATTAAAACCAAATTTAAAACATGTCCAGACCTGATATTTAATCTTCAAAAATCACTTACAAACATCCCAAAAACGTTTTTACATTTAATTTTGAAAACTAGTTGTTAAACTAGCAATTTACATGCCAACTAGCACCTAGTTTCATAATTGACATGTACCATCAGGTATAAATAATTAAATCCGACCATTACCAGCCCTAATAACATCTTAGGAAAGTATATTAACATGTCATATTAATTATAATACCTATCTAATCAATTAAAATCGTTTTTACACCAAAACAATGTAAAAAACTAAAAACAGAAAATTTCAGATTTGCATGTTTTCATAATGACGATTTTTAATTAATTTTTTCATGCATCTAAAGCACTAAAATAAGCATGTTTAGGCTCTGATACCACTGATGGAATATGACATGGTATGAAAATCATGATGGCACAGGGGAAAACAAATTTTTTTTTTATCATACATACCATACATATCCAAAGCTAGAATCGAAACATGCAATTTTAGGGTTTTTAAACTTACAACTTTAGATGCCTTTAAAACTTGATTTTGATGATGATCAGCAACCAAGAAGGATATGTCCACCTTAGATCTTCACCACCAATGCCAAGGAACAGCCTTTACGCCACTCCCTCTATTCTCACACACACACTTGCAAAGATGGCTTAAAATCAAGAGTGCTAGCTCTATGATTGTGTATTCGGCAATGGGAATGATTTGAAGCCACAAGATTTGATCTTGTTCTTCCTTTAGGTTACTGTTTCAGCCCGAGAACACAAGAGAACAAGAAAGATTTCTTTCCCCTTGAGTATTTCGGCCAAGAGAGAAAAATAGCAAAATGGCATACCTTTTATTCATTTAATTCATTAATATATATCACTCAATTTAGGTCAAGTGTGAGTGCCGAAAATTAAGTGTTAATTTCAGCCTCCATCACTTCCTAATTAAGAGATATATCATAATTTAAATTCCATTAGAATTTAAATTCAAATGGCATTAGTCATTTAATCAAAACAAACTTACTTATTTAAGGTAAAATAAGTTGCCGAATTCAACTAGTATTTTAGTTTGAATTTTGGCTACTTTAATTCCCTCTCAAGTATTATATTTTGATTAAATACAAATTAGGATTTAATACTCAATTAACTTAATTATACATAGATAATTAATCAATTGAAATTAAACCTAGCACATGCCAACAAATTTCTCTCGTGACCAATATATTTGCCTAAAACAGCTAGCTGTTTTAGGCAAAAAACTCGTTTCACATATTTGCCTAACAAAATCGTGGCTTAACAGATTTGCCTAAAACAGCTAGCTGTTTTAGGCAAAATCACACCTTGACAGTTTTGCCTAAAACAGCTAGCTGTTTTAGGAAAAAAAACCGTTTTTACAGATTTGCTGTTTTAGGCAAAAAAACTATTTTTACAGATTTGCCTAAAACAGAAATCTGTTTACCCATTTTATGCATTAATTTGACTTTAAATAAAAGTCCAAATTAATTCCCAATACACAATTTAAATATTTTAAGCCCAATGCTTTGTGTGCGATCCTATAGGTCCATTTAATGTTGGTAATGAATTAATAAATTAATTCAAAGGCTATATATATTCTCTAGCAAGATATTATAGCATTCCAAATTAAATGAAAATGCATATGGCATTTAGTGACCTAATGCAATTTTGCATAGTCCTTTACCCATAAATATCAGAATTAATATAAGGCATGGAACCAGTCATCCTTATATATATTAATTCCTTTCTTGATATTCCAGTGACACTGAACTCTCAGATAAATAATGATTACTCATTATTTCATCTCGGTATGGCCATACACTTCTCAGTTCGCTGATCAAGTGGCCGATGATATTTTCTCTCTTATTGAGAGGGGTAATCCCTTCACTTCTCTCATGCTCTCTAACATGAATTAATGCATACCCAATCATACCCGTACTTGTCACTCTGTTACGAGCACATTAGGTGTATGTCAAAGTACACAGTAATTCATAAAGAGTTTCATAGAGATTTCAGGTCTAAGAACTCCGATACAAAACTTGCATATGAGAAACACTTATGACTTGTACCATGTAGTGTTCTCATGAGTGGATCTAATCCAGATATCGTGTTCTAAACATGTATCTATGATCTCTGATTGACACTCTTGTCCTTATGATCCGTAAGACAGAACTCAACTTATCAGAGAGAGCATACTAGTCTTAATTCATTTGTTATTCCCATAACAATGACTGACTAGGGATATTTAGAATGATGTCTCATTTGTTTCAAGGTCTTACAACCATGTGCCTCACACATGATAACTTAAACTGAAACAACATTCTTGGATAGTTCTATCAATTGATATGCACAGGAATACAATAGATAAAACAAATGCCTCATTTATTAAATTAAATGCTTTATAACAATGTATTGGGGCTAGGGCTTACACTAACAAAACTGTCATGGTGCGATTTTGCCTAGCTGTTTTAGGCAAATCTGTCAAACAAGTTTTTTGTCTAAAACAGCTAGCTGTTTTAGGAAAATACGTTAATAGTTGTTACATGAGAAAAATTTATTGGCATATGCTAGTTTTAATTTCAATTAATTAATTATCTATGTATAATTAAGTTAATTGAGTATTAAATTGTAAATTGTATTTAATCAAAATATAATACTTGAGAGGAAATTAATGTGGCCAAAATTCGGCAACCAATTAATTTCAAAATAAGTTTATTTTAATTAAATGACTATTGCCATTTAAATTTGAAACCTAATAGAGTTTGAATTAATTTAAATCACTTAATTAGGAAGTGATGGAGGCTGAATATATTCCTAATTCTAAGGAATTTTGGTATGACCTATCTTTCCTAAATTAATGATATAAATTAATTAATTCTATTTTTTGACAAGGTGAACAATTTTTCTCTTTTGGCCGAAATACACAAGGGGAAGAATACTTTCTTGCTTTCTTGTGTTCTTGGCATTAATAGCACCTAAAAAAAGTGCAAGATCAAGTCTTGTAGCTTCAAACCATTGCCTTTACACAATACTTTAAAAGAGAGCTAGCAATCTCTATTTTAAGCCATCTTTGCAAGTGCGTGTGTGAGAATAGAGGGAGTGGCGTAAAAGGCTTTTCCTTGGCATTGTTGATCATGATCTAAGGCGGATAAAGTCATTTTAGTTGTTGGTCATCACCAAATTCAAGATTTAAAATGCATCAAAAGTTGTAAGTTGTAAAAACCCTAAAATTGCATGTTTCGATTCTTGTTATGAAATTGTTTGGCATGTATGATTGTTTTTCATCGTTTTTCTGCTGCACGATTACCATGAACATATCATGTCATATTCCATTAGAACCTACTAGGAATGCCTCTACGGTTCAAAAGGAAACTTTTGAGACCAAGAAGAGCGACTCCAATGATATGACTTGTCTGATGCTGGCCACTATGGTGCCTAACTTGCAAAAGCAATTTATGGACCAAGAGGCTTATGCGATCATGGTGCACCTCAAGGAGATGTTCCAAGAGCAAGCTCGTCATGAGAGGTTCGTTTCCAAGGCATTTCTTATGGCAATGCCATGTTGCAAAATGGCCTTTATATTATTGATTTACAAAACAAAGAGTCCATATACAACATTAATACAAAGAGGGTTAAATCAAATGAATTGAACCCTACTTACTTCTAGCATTGTCGTTTAGGACATGCAAACGAAAAATGCATTTCAAGACTCCATAAAATTGGAGTGCTTGGGTCATTCGACTTAGAGTCTTATGATACATGCGAGCCATGTTTGCATGTAAAAATGACAAAGAGTCCTTTTAACAAGAAATATGAAAGGACTAATGGCTTATTGGAACTAATACATACCGATGTATGTGGTCCATTAAGTACACAAGCTAGAGGTGGTTTTAGCTACTTCGTGACGTTCACAGATGACTTCAGTAGATATGGCTATGTCTATCTAATGAAGTACAAATCTGAAACTTTTGAGAAATTCAAAGAGTTTAAGAACGAAGTAGAAAAACAACTTGGCAAAATTATAAAAGCCATTTGATCAGATCGAGGTGGCGAATACTTAAGCTAAGAGTTTAACAGTCATCTAAAAGAGTGTGGTATTATTTCACAGCTCACTCCTCCTGGAACACCATAATGGAATGGTGTGTCCAAAAGGAGAAATCGAACTTTGTTGGACATGATTCGATCTATGATGAGTCAAGCAAATCTTCCTATCTCTTTTTGGGGTTATGCATTAGAAACTGCTGCATTTCTACTAAACCGTACTCCAACTAAAGTAGTTGAGAAGACACCATACGAGGTATGGACTGGGAAAAAACCCAATATGTCATTTCTCAGGATTTGGGGCTGTGAAGCACATGTTAAGAAATTAACATTTGACAAACTAGAGTCCAAATCTACTGTCTGCTTGTTTGTGGGTTATCCCAAAGAAACAAAGGGATACTACTTTTACTCACAAACTGAGAACAAAGTATTTGTTGCTCGCAAGGTTGTTTTCTTGGAAAAGGAGTTCCTTCTCAAGAAAGACAATGGGAGTAAAGTAGAACTTAGAGAAATTCAAGCACCACAAACTCCTATAGAGGATGAGTTGGAAATGGAATCAAGTTCCCAACCAGTTGTGGAACAAGAACCCATTACACAAGAACCTAGAAGATTTGGTAGGGTACATCAGGAGATTGAGAGATATGGATTTCTAATCACTGACAGTGACACTATTGAGTTAGTAGATCGTGAGGATCCTACTACCTACCGAGAAGCTATTGAGAGCCCAGACTCTGAAAATTGGCTTGAAGCCATAAAATTTGAGATGCAATCAATGTATGATTACCGGGTTTGGACCTTGGTTGATCCACCGGAAGGTGCTAAGGTGATTGAATGCAAGTGGCTATTTAAACTCAAAGCTGATAAGACCTACAAAGGTAGACTAGTAGCAAAAGGTTTTCAACAAACTCATGGTGTAAACTATGACGAGACCTTTTCACTTGTAGTCATGCTCAAGTCCATTAGGATCTTGCTTGCCATAGCTGCTTATCATGATTATGAGATATGGTAAATGGATGTCAAAACTACTTTCCTCAACGGAAATTTACTTGAGGATGTGTATATGACACAGCTTGAGGGTTTTGTCAATCCCAAGCATCCTAAAAAGGTTTGCAAGCTTTAAAAATCCATTTATGGATTAAAGCAAGCATCCTGAAGTTGGAATCTTCATTTTGATGAGGCAGTCAAGAATTTGACTTCATCAAGAACAAAGATGAGCCATGTGTGTACAAGAAGGTTAGTGGGAGCATAGTAGTATTTCTGGTCCTATATGTGGACGACATCCTTCTCATTAGGAATGACATTCCAACATTGCAAAAGGTTAAGCAATGGTTAGGAAAATGTTTCTCAATGAAAGACTTAGGTGAAGCCAAGATAATACTTGGTATTCGAATCTATAAAGATAGATCGAATCGGCTTTTGGGACTAAGTCAAGAAAAGTACATAGACAAAGTACTAAAGCATTTTAGTATGGGAGACTTAAAGAATGGGTACATACATTTTGCTTTGGGAGTTCTTTTGACTAAAGAACAGTGCCCTAAAACCAAAGAGGAAAGGGACAACATGAGTAGAATTCCATATGCATCTGCTATTGGATATATCATGTACGCTATGTTATGTACTAGGTTGGATGTTGCTTATGCACTGAGTATAACCAGTAGGTTTCAGGAAAACCCTGGTGAGAAGCACTGGTCTGCTGTAAAAGGGATTCTAAACTACCTGCGAAGGACTAAGGATCACTTCATAGTGTATGGTGGTCAAGAAGAGCTCGTCATACAAGGTTATGTTGATGCTGCTTTTCAGACTAGCAAGCAGGATTCTAGATCACAATCTGGGTTTGTTTTTGTTTTGAACGGTGGTGCTGTCAGCTGGAGAAGCTCGAAGCAAGAGACCGTTGCCGACTCAACTATAGAATATGAGTATATTGCAGCTAGTGAGGCTGCAAAAGAGGCTGTTTGGATTAAAAATTTCATTTCTAGATTAGGAGTGGTCTTAAGCATCCTAGATCCATTAGAAATTTTTTATGACAACAATGGGGCCATCGCATAGGCTAAGGAGCCCCGGTCACACCAGAAATCCAAACACATACTCAGGAGGTACCACCTGATAAAAGAAATCATTGATCGTGGGGACGTTAAGGTTAGCAAGATAGCAAGTGAAGACAATGTACCAGATCTTTTGACGAAACAGTTGCTTCCAAATCTGCACGAAGCTCATTTGAGAGCATTCGATCTTAGGGCTATGCCCGATTGCGACTAGTGCTAGTGGGAGATTGTTAGTGTAAGCCCTAGCCCCAATACAGTGTAATAAACACTTTAGTTATTAAATGAGGAATTTGTTTTATCTATTGTATTCTTATGCATATCAATTGATAGAACTATCCAAGAATATTGTTTTAGTTTAAGTTATCATATGTGAGGCACATGGTTGTAAGACCTTGAAACAAATGAGACTTCATTCTAAATATCCCTAGTCAGTCATTGTTATGGGAATAACAAATGAATTAAGACTAGTATGCTCTCTCTGATAAGTTGAGTTCTGTCTTACGGATCATAAGGACAAGAGTGTCAATCAGAGATCATAGATGCATGTTTAGAACATGGTATCTGGATTCGATCCACTCATGAGAACACTACATGGTACAAGTCATAAGTGTTTCTCATATGCAAGTTTTGTATCGAAGTTCTTAGACCTAAAATCTCTATGAAACTCTTTATGAATTACTGTGTGCTTTGACATACACCTAACGTGCTTGTAACAGAGTGACAAGTACGGGTATCCTTGGATATGCATTGATTCATGTTAGAGAGCATGAGAGAAGTGAAGGGATTACCCCTCTCTATAAGAGAGGAAATATCATCGGCCACTTGATCAGTGAACTGAGAAGTGTATGGCCATACCAAGATGAAATAATGAGTAATCATTATTTATCTGAGAGTTCAATGTCACTGGAATATCAAGAAAGGAATTAATATATATAAGGATGACTAGTTCCATGCCTTATATTAATTTCAATATTTATGGATAAGGGACTCTGCAAAATTGCATTTGGTCACTAAATGCCATATGCATTTTCATTTAATTTGGAATGCTATAATATGCGAGAGAATATATATAGCCTTCGAATTAATTTATTAATTCATTGCCAACATTAAATGGACCTATAGGATCGCACACAAAGCATTGGGCTTAAAATATTTAAATAAAGTATTGGGCATTAATTTGGGCTTTTAATTAAAGTCAAATTAATGTATGTAATGGGCATTATAAATGCTATTGGACCTTGGTCCTGTTAGAGAGTATGTCCTAGAGCCTATGTAATAAGGATGTTTTTCATATGTGTAAAATTTATATTCTTAATAAAAGGCATCATTCATTTATTAATGCTATGTTTAAATACATGAGTTTGTAAATCTTAAATTAATAAATGAAGTCCTAGATATTATAAACACAGTGCAAAGGCAATCATGAAGGTGTTCATAATGTGAGATGTCTATTGCATGCAAATGTGTTAATATCTAAATATCCCTAGTCATAGAATTAACAAGATAGGACATTGTTAATTTGGACAGAGTAGCACATGTTATGCTTCTTGAACGGTTCAAGCAGTGGTTCTCATAACTGTGATTATGGAAGATAATCAAAGCTAACATGTGAATGCTTGTTAGAAGAACAAGTTCATTGGAGACCTGCAAAGAGAATCCTCACATGGATATTAAATCTATGTCAGTGAGGAATCTCTTCATAGCAGTTGTGCTAGTATCCTTAGACTTGAGATCACCAAAGTTATCTTAAGTAGTAAGTGGTATACTTTGACTCCATAACTGATTACTTCCATCTGGGAGTGAACATAGTTAGGAGATTGGGTATATCATGACCTACTTGAAGATAGTTGAGTGATTGACAATGGATTCACCATCCTTGATTTAATAAGGGAAGTTATCTCGCATGATTCTATAATTACCTTGTTCAGAGAATCTCTGGCCAGAGTAAAATGCCAAGATGGATAGATATCCATGGAGGGCATTTTGGGAACAATGGTTAAATTAATAGAACATACATAAATAGATTTATATGAGTTGACAGAAATCCATACTCAGAATCTAATTGAGATAAGAGTGGTGAAAGGAGTAATTGCACGGTAACTGTTTCTATAGAAGGGTATAGTCAAACCACATGACTTTCCTGACATTTGGGTAGTCATGATGCCTAGCTAGAGGCCAATCATGACTTGTATAATGATGTATCAAAATATCAATAGGGATTGATAAAATGATTTAAAGGAGTTTAAATCATGTGAGTTTTGAATAGAACTCACAATTACATATTATACTGCCAATATGGACAATAACCCAATAGGTCACACACATATAGAGAAAAAGGATAAAATAGTAAAATGACAAGAATAATAATATTTGATATTATTATGAGGGTAGAGAAGTGAATAAGATAATAATTAATTAAAGATTTTAATTAATTATGATCAAGTAAAATTGTCCGCGAAACTTTTGAAAAATATTCTGTAAGTTGGACCTAATTGAAATAATGTATTTCATGATTAATTATTATTGTCTTATAAGTGTTATAGGACTACTATAAGTGTTATAGGACTAATATATTAATTAATAAGTCCATTGGAGGAGTTATAAAGGGGCCAGAGGAATGGAGCTAGTGTGGAAGCCCTTCTGTAGAGGGTATATTGAGCATGCATTGAAGATGTATGGGTATATTGAGCATTTGAGTAGACTTGGCTATGTTATGGATAATGATCTATACATAGATTTAATCTTGTACTCGTTGGCTCCAAGTTATGCACCTTTCGTGCTTAACTTCAACATGAACAAGATCCAGGTATCCATTCCTGAATTAATCAATATGCTCAAGACAGCTGATGGATCATTTAAGAAGGATCCAAAAAGTGTCATGATTGTCAGTTCTGCTAAAGGTAAGAAGCAGAAGAAGAATAAGAAGAAAAAGAAGATAACCAAGGCCCAGCCAAAGAATGGTGGGATCTCCAAGAAGAAGGTTGCCAAGAAAGAGAATCCCAAAGGAACTTGCTTCCATTGTGGAAAGGATGGTCATTGGAAGCGTAACTGCAAGGCCTATCTAGATTCTCTCAAGGAGAAGAAGCAAACTGATGCTTCTACTTCAGGTATACATATGATTGAAATTAATACTTATTCTATTGCTTCAAAACAATCTTGGGTATTAGGTACCGGATGTGGATCTCACTTATGTAATGATCTACAAGAGCTTAGAAGCTATAGAAGATTTGGAAAGGCAGAGATATGTTTGCAGTCAGCTACTGGACAGAATATCTCTACAACAGTTATGGGGACTTACTCTTTGCCTCTTCCTAGTGGATTAGTACTGGAATTAAATAATTGTTATTATGTTCTAGCTTTGTCCAAAAGTATTATTTCTTTCAGTTGTTTGATGAACGATTATGATATTTCTTTAAAGGACAAATGTTGTTACATTTTTAAGAACAATATGTTTTATGCAAAAGCTATCATTGAGAATGGTATATTTGTTCTTGATTTAATTAAAGAAGTACATAATGTGGATACCAAGAGAATGAAACATGATAATCTAAATACCTCATACTTATGGCATTGTCGTTTAGGCCATATAAATGAAAAACGCATGACCAAATTGCACAAGTCAGGTGATTTGGAATCATTTGATACATGCGAATCTTGTTTATTGGGAAAAATGACAAAAGCTCCCTTTATTGGTAAAGGAGAACGATCTAAAATGGTTTTAGACTTAATACATTCAGATGTATGTGGTCCAATGACTACACATGCCAGAGGAGGTTACTCCTACTTCATTAGTTTCATAGATGATTATTCCAGGTTTGGATATATCTATCTAATTAAAAATAAATCAGAAGCATTTGAAAAGTTCAAAGAATTCAGAAATGAAGTAGAGAAACAACTTGGCAAAAGTATTAAAACTCTTAGATCAGATCGAGGTGGAGAATACTTAAGCCAAGTGTTTCAGGATTATCTTAGAGATAATGGGATTTTATCTCAATGGACTCCACCATATACACCACAACACAATGGTGTATCTAAAAGGAGAAATTGAACACTATTAGATATGGTTCAATCAATGATGAGCCGAGTGGACTTGCCTAAGTCCTTTTGGGGATATGCACTAGAAACTTTTGTTTATGTGTTAAATAGAGTTCCTAGTAAATCGGTTGTTGTTACTCCATATGAGATGTGGAATAACAAGAAACCCATGCTTTCCCATATGAAAGTATAGGGTTGTCCTACTTATATGAAGAGGCCAATGTCAGACAAACTGGATGTTAAGTCTGACAAATGTTTATTTGTGGGATATCCAAAAGAAACGTTTGGATATTATTTCTATCATCCCTTAGAATAAAAGGTGTTTGTTTCAAGGCATGCTGTCTTCTTGGAAAGAGAATTTCTCCTACGAGAGGACAGTGGGAGTAAAATTGAACTTGGTGAAGTTCAAGACCCACAAATAGAAGATGATCAACCGATTGAACCCGAAAATGAATTTCATAATGATGAGATTGCAGTTGAACCTGATTATGCACAAAATCCTCGAAGATCTACTAGGATGCGTTCTATCCCTGTGAGATATGGATTTCACATTGATTCGGATAGAGGCATAACTGTAGTAGAGGGCAATGAGCCTACAAGCTATCAAGAAGCTTTGAACAGTTCAGAACGTGATTTATGGCTTAAGGCTATGCAATCTGAAATGAACTCCATGTATGAGAACAAAGTATGGACTTTAACTCAACCACCTGAAGGGATAAAACCCATAAGGTGCAAATCGGTCATCAAAAAGAAGACCAACATGGAAGGTAATATAGTTACCTATAAAGCTCGCTTAGTAGCAAAAGGTTATCGTCAAAAAGAAGGTATTGACTATGACGAAACTTTTTCTCCTGTAGCGATGCTTAAGTCTATAAGAATACTTTTAGCCATTGCAGCTCATTATGATTATGAAATTTCGCAAATGGATGTGAAGATAGCTTTCCTTAATGGAAATCTTACTGAGGATGTGTATATGACACAACCAAAAGGGTTCACATTAGGAAATGGTGAAAAGGTATGCAAGCTTCAAAGAACCATTTATGAATTGAAGCAAGCCTATAGGAGCTGGAACATTCTATTCAATGAGACAATCAAAGAGTTTGGTTTTTCACAGAATGAAGATGAACCTTGTGTGTATAAAAGGGTCAATGGGAGTGCAATTATCTTCCTAGTTCTATATGTAGATGACATATTGATCATGGGAAATGACATTTATCTTTTCTAATCTGTTAAAATATAGTTATCCAAGCAATTCTCCATTAAAGACCTTGGAGAAGCATCCTATATTCTAGGAATAAGGATCTATAGAGATGGATCCAATAAGTTGCTAGGTCTTTCTCAGAGTACATATATAGATAAAGTATTGAAGAGGTTCAATATGGATCTCTCTAAGAAAGGGTTTATACCCATGGTGCATGGGAAACACCTTTCTAAGTCTATGTGTCCACAGACACTAGAGGATAGAGAGAGCATGAATAGAATACCATATGCATAGGCAATTGGTTCTATCATGTATGCTATGTTATGTACACGTCCAGATGTAGCATTTGCTTTGAGTGTCACAAGCAGATTCCAATCCAATTTTGGAGAGGAACACTGGGCAGTTGTCAAGAATATCCTTAATTGCTTGAGAAGGACTAAGGATATATTCTTGGTATATGGAGAGGGCAATTTGGAAGTAAATGGGTATACAGATGCTAGCTTCCAATCTGACAAAGATGATTGTAAATCACAGTCTGGTTATGTGTTCATAATGGGAGGAGGAGCAGTTAGTTGGAAAAGTTCCAAACAAGAAACAACTGCTGATTCCACGACGAAAGGTGAGTACATTGCTGCTTCAGAAGCACCCAAAGAAGCAGTCTGGATCGAAAAGTTCATAACTGAACTAGGAGTGGTGCCTAGCATTGTTGATCCGATTCCTTTATATTGTGACAACAATGGAGCCATTGCGCAAGCAAAGGAACCACGGTCTCATCAGCGATCGAAGCATGTTCTCAGACGCTACCATCTCATAAGGGAAAGAGTAGCTAGAAATGATGTGAAAATAGAAAGGGTTTCCACATATGACAATGTGGCAGATCCCCTCACTAAAGCACTTTCCCAGATTAAGCATGATCACCATATAAATAGCATGGGTCTGAGACATATGAGTGATTGGCTCTAGTGCAAGTGGGAGATTGTTAGAGAGTATGCCCTAGAGCCCATGTAATAGGGATGTTTTTCATATGTATAAAATTTATATTCTTAATAAAAGGCATCATTCATTTCTTAATGCTATGTTTAAATACATGAGTTTGTAAATCTTAAATTAATAAATGAAGTCCTAGATATTATAAACACAGTGCAAAGGCAATCATGAAGGTGTTCATGATGTGAGATGTCTATTACATGCAAATGTGTTAATATCTAAATATCCCTAGTCATAGAATTAACAAGATAGGACATTGTTAATTTGGACAGACTAGCACATGTTATGCTTCTTGAATGGTTCAAGCAGTGGTTCTCATAACTGTGATTATAGAAGATAATCAAAGCTAACATGTGAATGCTTGTTAGAAGAACAAGTTCATTGGAGACCTGCAAAGAGAATCCTTACATGGATATTAAATCTATGTCAGTGAGGAATCTCTTCATAGCGGTTGTGCAAGTATCCTTAGACTTGAGATCACAAAAGTTATCTTAAGTAGCAAGTGGTATACTTTGACTCCATAACTGATTACTTCCAACTGGGAGTGAACAAAGTTAGGAGATTGGATATATCATGACCTACTTAAAGATAGTTGAGTGATTGACAAAGGATTCACCATCCCAGATTTAATAAGGGAAGTTATCTCGCATGATTCTATAATTACCTTGTTCAGTAAATCTCTGGCAAGAGTAAAATGCCAAGATGGATAGAGATCCATGGAGGGCATTTTGGGAACAATGGTTAAATTAATAGAACATACATAATTAGATTTATACGAGTTGATAGAAATCCATACTCAGATTCTAATTGAGATAAGAGTGGTGAAAGGAGTAATTGCACTGTAATTGTTTCTATGAAGGGTATAGTCAAACCACATGACTATCCTGACATTTGGGTAGTCATGATGCCTAGCTAAAGGCAAATCATGAATTGTATAATTATTTATCAAAATATCAATAAGGATTGATAAAATGATTTAAAGGAGTTTAAATCATGTGAGTTTTGAATAGAACTCACAATTACATATTATACTGCCAACATGGACAGGAACCCAATAGGTCACACACATATAGAGAAAAAGGATAAAATAGTAAAATGACAAGGATAATAATATTTAATATTATTATGGGGGTAGAAAAGTGAATAAGATAATAATTAATTAAAGATTTTAATTAATTATGATCAAGTAAAATTGTCCGCGAAACTTTTGAGAAATGTTCTGTAAGTTGGACCTAATTGAAATAATGTATTTCATGATTAATTATTATTGTCTTATAAGTATTATAGGACTACTATAAGTATTATAGGAATAATATATTAATTAATAAGTCCATTGGAGCAGTTATAAAGGGGCCATAGGAATGGAGTTGGTGTGGAAGCCCTTCTGTAGAGGGCCACATGCCAACTCCATACAGAAGGCCTTATAGGTCTTTTTCTTGCACCAAATTAATTTATATATGTTACATAAGTATTATGGAACTCACATATTTAATTTGGTTGGATTTTGAATCCATTTGGGTATTTAAATCCAATTAGTTGCACAAAGGGCCTAGTTTGTGGGTTTTGTGCATAGTCTTTTATGAAAAGGTTTAAATTGGATTTAATTAAGCCTAAATGATTATAATTAATTCCAGAGGCCCAATTAATAATTATCCAGCAATTTTAAAGAGTCCAATCTCATTAAGGAGTTGGAATTTTAACCTAACTATAAAAGGCCAACTAATGAGGAATTAGGGTGAAGTGATTAAACAAAAAGAAAGACCTTTTCTCTTATCCTCTCTCTCTCTTTTATGCCACCTCCAAGCTAGCTTCTTGGAATTTTGGCCAGCCCTAGTTTAATACCAATTTGTTTGTTCAATTTATCCTTCTCTAGTGTGGATTACTCATTGGAGGTGTTCGATTTTGGACACTGTGGTTTGCGACAACTCGATGCGAAGTAAAATCAACTGTTCAACAAAAATCAAATGTGATTTTTCTTATTCTCATATAGTTATATTGTGTATTCATGGCAAGATCAGATCTAATGGTTAAAAAAATTTAAAATTTCGCTCATGTATGCGATGCATGTAACCGTTAAACTCCAACAGGTCCATGAGAGAGAAAAATTCAGCCCACAAGGTTTAATTTCAATTAATTAATTATCTTGTATTAATTAAGTTAATTGAGTATTAAAGCCTAAAAGAATTTAAATTAAATTAAATCATTTAAATATAAGGTGAAGTGGCTGAAATTCCAAGATAAAAACCAAGGAATTTCGGCACATGCACATTACTTATATTAAGTGGTTTTATTTAATTAAATGTCTTGTGTTTTATTTCAAATTTGAATTTTAAATTCAAAAGAGTTTAAATCAATATATATTACTTATTTTTAGGAAGTGATTGAGATTGAATTAATTATCTTGAGATAGTAAAATTCAGATCAAACATTTGCCAAAAGATAATGATATATATTAGTAAAGAAATAAAACCCTAGGGTTACAAGTGTGTGGCGTGAAACCCTAGTTCTTCTATTGTTTTGGCGTGAACTTCTCTCTCTCCCTCACAAAATTCTTTTGGCCAATTTTCACAAGGAGAAAAGGATTGTTCCTCATTCTCTTGTGTTCTTGGGTATTTATAGCACCTAAAAGAAGTACAAGATCAAGTCTTGTAGCTTCAAACCATAGCCATTACACAATACTTATTTTGAGAGCTAGCAATCTCGATTTTTAAGCTATCTTTGCAAATGTGTGTGTGAGAATAGAGAGGAGTGGCGTAAAGGCTGTTCCTTGGCATTGGTGGTGAAGGTCTAAGGCTAAGATATCCTCCTTGGTTGCTGGTCATCATCAAAATCAAGTTTTAAAGGCATCTAAAGTTGTAAGTTTTAAAACCTTAAAATTGCATGTTTCGATTCTTGTCATGGAATTGTATGGCATGTATGATCAAATTTTTATTGTTTTCTGCTGCGTGATCTTTATGTGCATACCATGTCATATTCCATCAACCTTTTCATATACCACTTCGTATGAAACTTAGGCTGGTGGTTCTCTTTGATATCTCTTTATATTTAGTGAACATAAGGCATGCTTCAAGATAGCATCGGGGCTAAGAAGGGATGTGTAACTTAATTATAAGACTTTACTATGTATGCAAGGGATGCAATTTTAAAAGGAGATATGATTAATGATAAAAACCCAATTATAAGTAACTTAACCGAATGCTTTTAGGGGCAAGGTCTCTTAGTCCTCAGTGGACTCATGATTGTGACACGTGCTGAAGCTCACTTGTTTCTGGTTGGATTCTTAGAGGCCTGCTTTTAGGGTCTAAGATCGGATGAGGCTCATTATAACTCATAAGCTGGCCACTTCACAATAAAAAGGAATTTATGCCCAATTTATTATTGATAGTCAGCCCATGAAGGTGTCTAATGTGTGCTCAAAGAGGCAGGTATCATGGAGCCACCACCTAATAGAATATTAGGAAATGAATCTCAACCTTTTGATGCCTAAATAGAAATAAGTGTTCGGATATCATTTTTACTTGGCAACTCAGTTAGGTATTTTTTTATAATTGGATTTTAAAGATTAATCCGCTCTCTTCTCTCACACAATGTATACAAAAGTTAATAAGTAAACATGTCAAGCATAATGAAAGCTATTAAATAAATAAAATAAAAAATCTTACTTAAATTATTACATAAGCAAATTGTTCTAATGCAAAAGAAATGTCATAGATAAAATGGGGGATTAATTAGATCGGAAACATTGGTTCCCTCATGCATATTTACAAAAAATAGGTAAAGAGTCCTTGTCAAGTTTTAGGAAAACATGGGATTTGTGATCCCATTTTAGATGAAAAATAGGACTTTTTTTTATGTGTGAATTTTTGGGTTAAAGTTGGATATTTGTCCATTTTTATTAAGAAAATCCCAATTCGATTAATAAAAATGATTTTAACAGAAATTTTCATTCAATATGCAAAAATCATCCTTTTTACTACTTATTACATCCCTAAAATAATAATACATCCAAATAATCAAATAATAAAGAAATAAATAAAAGAGAGCAGATAATAAAAAAAAGTTCTCCCAAGGCACTTACTCCAAAGCTCTCCACCTCAAAAGTCTTCCAAAGTCTAATGCACAATAAATAGTAAATGCTCACAAAAAAAAGGAAAGTAAATGGTTAGTAATGTAACAAAGGGAAATAAATAATAAACATTAAATGTAAAATAAAATAATTCTGGAATAAAAATAATAAACATACAGAATGTGAAAATATATGAAAGAAAATTAAAATAGCATTTAATAATGTAGCTAAGCATGCAAATAAATTAAGTATGAATAATAAACATGAAATAACATGAAATGGGGCAAACAATGGCCACAAATGGCCTATCTGCATGACAGACGATCAATCAACCAAAAGAGACAAGACAAAAAGGAGCTCCCACATTGTTCCATCAGTAAGCATGATAGACAAGCATTTATGGGGCTTCTTCCCATCTCTCACATGAAGTACAGATAATAACAAGCAAAAATGCAGCAAAAGGGAAACAAACTTATTTCTAACCTAAATATGCATACTGCTATACCCTAAAACATGCTAGATCTAATTATAAAACATCCAAGACATATTTATATCATACAATAACAATTAAATTAATTGTAAAATACATAATTTTAATCAAGAAAGATAATTATGCATCAATGGTGGAAAATCCTAAAGTATGCCATTTTATATATTTTAATTACATCAATATAATCATGACGAAGTACTAAAATAACATTTAATTAAAATAATCATGGTATGAAAAAAGAAAAAATAGACAATACTTTTACATAATGAATTAATACATCTACACAATAATTAATTTATTATTAAAATATAAGGTGGAATGAAAACTCAGAATATTACCCTCAATTTCTTTTTAGAATGTTAGAGAATTGTGCTCCAAGTTCCTCTCCAATTGATTTCTACAATTGATCAAAAGATGAAAAAAATTTTATGTTTGTCTTATGTAAAAAAATGGTTTTTCCTCAAAAAGAATGTGAAGATCTTTGCACTATTTTAAAGAGATAAAAATTAGATTTTTTATTCTTGTGAAGATCTTTGCCCTATTTTAAAGAGATAAAAATTAGATGTTTTATTCTCCAAAATGAATTGTTACCTCTTTCAGGTTCCTCTAGAAAAATAGAATATTTTAGCCACCAAAGGAAGAAGTGGAAAAAGACAAGAAGAGACCCCTCCAAAACCCTAGGGCTTTTTCCTCTTTATTTTAGGGAGACTTTAAGTCCCATCAAAACTCTCCTTTTTTAGGATTTAAAATCCTTAAAACTTTTATTTTTAAGATTTAAATCCCTGATTTGATCCCAAAAGATTATATTAGATTTGGGATAGAATTTCCCTAAAAAATCCCCTATTTCTTGCCCAAAAAGCATAGGAAGTAAAATTGGATATCGCGCGTTAGATGGGCAGGGTGTCTGTCATAGGGTGTCTGTCGGTGGGTGTCTATCACCACATATAGGCAAGGTGTCTTCACCACAAACGAGTAGTGATAGATAGGTGGCCCGTTTGTTGTTGAAAAAAAGGTGATTAAAAGCTCATTTTTAGCTCAGAGAATATACGGAAGGACAAAGCCTGATAAAAACCTTTAAAAACTTTATAGAAATCAAGGATAGGACTCAAAGTTTTCATTCTCCATCCATACTACAAGCAATGCTTCCTCATCGGGCAACTCCGATCTGGGCTACCTTAGGATTTAGTGTCTACAATAGAAATTCCAACTAGCGAGCACACATTGATGGAGGACCCATCATTTACCATCACACATGCCGTGTGTTTACAATTCACTCGAGCTTTAATGTAGAGAGGATGATTGTGGTTTCTACCTTTAGTAAGAAGATCTACAACAGAATACATAACACTTTCTCCTATTCCTCCTTTAATTAAATTTAGCAATTCATAAGGTGAAATGATAGTTGCAAAAGTGGACTTATACAAGGCCTCTCCCAATTTCTACTTGTGTGATGGAGATTGCCTTAATAAATCCCAAATAGAAATCTAGGCCTATGTCTTCTTTAATTGCTTTATGATCTGGTTCCCTTCAATCTCTTTCTCTATAGGCACTGCAGTAGGGGTTGGCTACTTCTCAATTTCAGGTACCACCCTTCCACTTTTAGTGACCTCCTTCACTTTCTTCTCTTCTCTCACCTCTTCCTTACTTTCACTAGCTGAACTTCAGATATCAATGGGCACCATCACCCGTTCATCTTCATTCTCAGTGGGGAAATCCCAATAATTAATCATGGAAACTAGCTAATTTTTTTCACTCAACTATGTTACTTTAGGGGTGGAATGAGTAACAGCCATGTACTCATTCCCATATAGGTCTCTCATTATGTACCATTCTGGTAAGTTAGACTCAATCATAAATACTGGAGGTAGCACGGCATTGCATCCTCATTTCTTTTTTTTCTTTCTCTCTCTTTGAGATCTAAAATTTGCTTGTTGTCCATCAAATCCTGAATTTTATTCCTCAGGGTGTGGCATAATTCGTAAGATGCCCTTTATGTTGGTGGTAAGCACAATACTGATCCTTTCTATGGTGGGGCATCCCTTGACTCTTGGCAGGTCTTAATGGCAATGGTTGTAGCTTCCCTTCCTTACATAGCCAATCTAATACCCAAGTCAATGACTCACCCATGTTGGAGTAGTGCTTTTGATTGACTCCTATAGTAGACACTTTAGTTGTCTTCCCACTTCTATTCGCTCCACTACTACTTCCAACTGTCTTGTTATTCCCAAAATTCTCCTTGCACCCTTATTATTGGCTTTTCTAGCCAAATTCTCACCTTTAGACTATATAGCTATGTCCTTTAGGGACTCCTAATCTTTAGTCCCTTCATTTTTAGGCCACCCCTCAGGTAGGGACTTGTGTTTTGAATAAAAAGTCTAATCTAGTAAGCCATATTTGGCATCTTTTTTTATCTCCATTACTCGGTTCCTTCAACTTGTTAGATACTCGTGAAAGGACTTTTCATGCATTTGTTGGAGCAATTTGAGGCCTTTTAAAGTGACTTTCATCCTTGTACTATAGTTATACTGCTTGAGGAACACTTTAGTTAGCAAGTCCCAATCCTCCTTGGTGCATCTGTCTAGCCCATGATACCAATCTATTATCGGGCATGTTAAGCTCAAACAGAAATGCTCCACCTTTTACTTCTTGGTCAAGGTGGTTCCCTTCATGATCAGAGTGTATTGCTTAACATGTGCAAAAGGATTAGAAGTTCAGTCGAATCTAGGCAAATCTATCATCTTAAACTTTTATGGAAGTGGCTCATCTCTATCTAAATCCCTATCTTTAGGATTTATCACTCTTTTTGTGGACAACAACCTGGACATTGCCTAAATTTTCTCCTCTATCTTCTTAAAGGCTACGACCTCAGCGTTAGGGCCTCTACTCCTCATCACTACTATGAGAGGCTCTTCCTTATCTTCCTTTTCTTCAATGTCATCATTCTTCGGCTCATGCCTCATTTCTCTCTTTGGTGGATCTGAAGGCAAGGTGGCATCTATTGTGATAGCATCCCTAATATGTGTTGGCTCTGTTGTCCTAATAGTGGATGTTACAAACTGAGTTCTAGTATTTGGTGCTGAAGAAGCCACCGAACCACCAATCAAGGTCATCATCCTTTCCTTGAACTCTTAGAACCTCATATCTAACCTTCAATCTAGTTTGTCTTGTGTCACTGAAGACCTTGAAATAAAAGTGACTAATCTTTTCCCTTAAGGATGTAAGCTTTGCTGCCTTATTTACAACTCTTATAGTCTTATTTAGTTATTCATCATCCATTTTTTATCTTATTTTTTGACTGCTTACAAAAAATTGGCTTGAACCCAATTTCGAACTAATCTCAGACCCCAACTCTGAACTTGGTTCTGACCTTAACCCTGGTAGCTTAGACACAGATGTTCGAACAAAGAGACTATCTGACCCTCAGGACCACCTAAATGAACCTATGATGGCTGAAAAAGTCAAACATTAAGAGTGATGCATGATGATTAATGTATGAACATGATATATTCATGATGCATGAATGCAATGAGTGTGTTCGTTAGACATCAATTAGAATCACATACAAGCTTCCCATTGGTTCACTTGTTGGTTTAAAGAAATTACCACATTCTCCCTCTTGTCCTCTAGTTTTTTTTATTTTTAATTTCCTTTTATTTCATTCTTTATTTACAAGTTAATCCATATCTCGCGTCGCTCTATTTATGCAAATGCATATTGCTTATTCAATTTACCATAATGCCCTTATCTTTTAAGTTAATTACCTCAATGTCCCATCCTATGATATATTTGCCTAAACTCTTTATGTTATAGTTTATATTACACCCTATAAACATGCAAATTCTACTAAAGTAGATGTTGGGGCCTCACACTTCTGGTCCTAAAATCTTACTACATTGTCTTCTAGATTTCAAGAAAAAACTTTGGAGAATGTTTCTTAGGAGTAGAGGAGAAACTTAGAGAATTTGTAGAAGAAGACGCTACTGCTATTAAATAATTCAAAGGTCAAGGTGAGGCTGATGCAGAAGATAATTGTGTTCTTCAAATTAGAGATGTGGTTGGAGATAGAAGCCTAGTTTTTAATATTAGAATGGCAAATCTATTAGGTGATGAAGGGATTGCCTGATTAGAATTTGGACTTCCTTATAATAATGAAGTTTTTGTTAAAACTCTCTTATTAGAATTCATTTGCCTTGTAGAAATTCACACAGAAGAAAATAAGGTAAGCTATTACTTTCTCCTCTAATAAATTCAATATCAAAATCAAAATTACTTAGTAAAACTTGTTGTCTTGCAAAAATCTGTTTAGAATTTAAATTTTTAACATCTTTTTCTAGAACACACTTTGTTGATAAACAATCAGTTTTTAGTAAAAACTATTTCATATACAAATCATCTTCAAATTTTGAAATGCATAAAACAACAATTAAAATCTCCTTTTAAACTGTAAAATGAATCTTTTGAGCCTAATTTCACGTTCCTGAATAATATCGTACTAACTCTTCTTTATCATTTTCTTTTCTTTTCTGCTTCAAAATTCCTCCATATCCTCTATCATTAACATGTGTTTCTATATCAAAAAAGATTCAGGATGAGGGATACTTAGACATAGGAGAGTTCTAATCTTTTTTTTTTCTCTCTCACAATCTTAAAATGCTTTTTTGTCCAAGGTTTTCAATTCTTTTTCAACCTATTATGTAATGGTTTACATAATGTTCTTAAATTCTGAAAAAGATCATGGACATAATTTAAATATCTTAGAAACCTCTGCAATTGTTTTTTATCCTTAATTTCTTCAAGAAATCTATTCATGAATTCTAAACTCCTACTAATTGGTTTTATTATTTCTTGATTAATATCATGTCCTAAAAATCCAATCCTTTTTTGGAAAAACGTAGTTTTAGTAGCAGAACTACTAATCTTCTTGAATGAATGAAATTGTAGATTTTTTTTTTCAAATGACTTATGCGTTGATTTATAAAGTTTGAGAATATTAATACATCATCTATGTATACTATTGAAAATTCACTTATAGGTTTTAAAATTTGTTCATAATATTCTAAAATTTTGATGCAACATTTTTTAACCAAATGGCATAACATTCCACTTGAAGTGTCCAAATGGAACATTAAATTCCATTTATATCTTTTTTTTCTTCAATTTAAATTTGGCAAAATCCTGATTTCATATCAAACTTAGAAAATAATTTTTCATTATAAAACATTTTAAATAAATCTCTATTATTAAGTATAGGATGTCTTATCCATTTTAAAACTTTATTTAATGGTTTATAATTGTTAACTAATAAAGGTGCTCCTCTTTCTATTTCGATTGCATTCATGATATAAAAGGCTAAACAAGAATATGATAATTTAAAATCAAAAATTAAACCATATCTTTTAAATCCTGAATTTCTTTTCTACAAATCTTTGCTAAGTCTTGTGACATATGAATGGCTTTAGACTTAGTGGGAATCTCTTTTTCATCAAAATCCTTAATATCAGGTAGCTTTACTATATGTTGTTTCCTAGTTCAAAAAGCGTTGGATACGAGTGCACAAATTTTTCTATAAAAAGTACATTTTATTTCTTGTATTTTTTGTTTAACGTTTGAATCTTTTAATTGATTTTCTATTCTTTTCTCTTCAATTTCATCAATTAAAAATTTTATCTAATTTTTTTTTATATTTTGAATCAAATCAATTTCTCGAATATCATTTTCTTTTAATTGATTAATATCTCTAGGTACTATAAGCCAACTCAAAAAAAAAATTATTAAAAAATTCAGTTAATACTCCATTATTACAAACTTAGAAAAGATAAAGCATTGTAATAAAAATGGGTCCTAAAATAACTATTGAATTTAAATTTTTTTACTAAGTAAATGAGTTTGAAACAATATCCCTAAGTACAAATTTTTATTTTAGGGAGCTTATAATTAATTATTAATATGGATCCATTTGCAATGCTTAATATTTCTAAAGTTTTTTCATAATATTTAGTTGATATTAATCCCTCCAAAATAAATTTTTGATATGCTCCACTGCCAATTAAAGCTAGTATTGACAAATGAAAATCATCACTAATTACTATTTCTAATTTCATATACCATTTTTGATAATTACTTCTAGCATTGCTATTAATATATTCATCATTTAAATCTTTAATAATTAAACTAGAAGAAGCGATCATCTATCTTATTTTGAATTATATTACTTAGACTAATTTTAAAATTTTCTTCTTTTAAAATTTGAACCTATCATTTTAATATATTTATTTTTTGCTTTAGAATTCTAATTTCTTCTTGAAGATCTTGAATAAGTGTTTCTGTGAATATTAAATTTGCCACATATTTATTTAAAATTATAAGGTTTAAAATTTTTGTTTTCTTTTGCTCCTATTATCTCTTTTAATCTTAATAAATATATTTTTTTAAAATTTCTGAATGATTAATTTTTTCTATAATATCTAATAAAAATTCTTTTCATAATTTAACATATTTATGCTATCACACTAACGAGGTTCATCATAGACTCACGACTCTAATACATTATCAATACTAGAATTTTCACATATAATATTTAAATCATTCTCAAGATAATCAGATATTTCACTTTCATTACTCGAAAAATCATTAATAATTATTTTTATTGTTTTATTATTTTTAATTCTTTCAATATATCAAAATTATTAATCCATTTCTTAACCTTACAATTTCTTTAATTGTGGACTTACTTGCTACGCTTATAACAGATTACTATATTCTTTTTAGTAAATTGCTATTTAGATTTTTTAGATTTATATTGTTTAAGCATTATGGGTTCTTCTTTCCTATAGTTTCTTTCAGACTACAATATCTTTTTCTAAGGACATTTTTTTTATTTTCTTTTTTCTTAGAAGAAGATGGGACATTAGTTTGTTCATAATCATATCATTGACAAAAGAAACCTAATTCTTTTCTTTCTAAAATAGTATCCCTTTTCAATTTTACTTTTAATTTTAAATCCATACAAATTGTCAGACCATCATTATTAATATAATTTATTATTTGTTCGTAAGTTAAATTATGATAGGGCACCATACCATTATATTCTATTTTTAACTTAGTTTTTACTTTTTTTTTTTTGTAAAAAACTTAGGCAATCTTGGCATAAACATTTTTTCCAGTAAGCATTTTTACAATTTGGTCTAGTCAAATTTTTTGTTAAAAATAAATCTTTATGCCATATAAATTCTTATAATTTTGGACAAGTGAACTTTTGTAAAATTTTTTAATTTATATCCTGATATTGTCTAAGATCTCCTATAAAGTTTTTTATAATAGTGAAAACTAAAGCTAGTATAATATTATCCTGTTGAGTTGCTATTAGTTGATTATTTACTTCTTTTATTATAGTTTTCTTAACGGTTAAAATAAGTTGTTTATCTTCAGCTGAGACATAATAGTCCCATCACTCTTTTAGCTAACCTGTAAATCCTGCTATTAATGCTTCAGTTATCGATAATTCAATATTATTTTTTTTCTCTATAAGCACTTGTTGCCGTTGAAATGTCCTATAGTAAATTAAGAATTTGATATTTTGTTAGTCCATCTATGTTCCATTGATATACAAAAATCTCCATCGTATCTAGCTTGAATTAGAATACTTTTTTCTTCATATTGAGTGTCTGGTGGAGTTGGCTTGGGATAATAATTTCTAGTTTTAGGTCTTGGGCTATAGGTATTAAAATGCATTTTTTGTATTGTAAATTTTTTAATATTTTTTCTATATTTTGTATTTCAAACTTAGAATCTTCATTTATAACTATTATTTATTTTTCTTTAATATTTAACTACGCTAATTTTTCTTCTATTCTTCTTAGAATTGGATCTTCATTTTTTAGATTAATCGTTGTTCCCGGAGAAAATTCAAATGGCTTGAATAAAAGAGGTTCACTTTTAATACAAGATGAAGAAATAGATGAAATAGAAGGTGGATATGGCGTTCCATCAGGAGTTTGAACTATAGACTTTACCCTATTTAACTGATTGGCAATTGTATCTAACATTTGATTGGAAAAGTTATTTTGTAATATAACATGTTGTTTTTCTTTATTTACATCTATATTCCTTAACTTTATTTCTCTAAAAGGTTCTACAATATAAGCTTCATCATTATTCTCTATTTTAATTTTATCTAAAGGTGGATGAATGGAAACTACTAATTCATTATTGAATGTTGCCTATAATTTGTTGTCTTAGAAAAAGCACAAACTTATTTCTTAAATGGATATTCTTATTATTATTCTTATTCTTATTATTATTGTTGTTGTTGTTATTATAATAATGATTTCTAAACCATAAAAATAATGGAATATTTACTTGTTCAATCTCTATATCTTGATACCATTTTTCTCTAAATTTTTCTTCAAAAAAATTATTAAAGTACCATTCTGCTTTTCCTTTATTATAGTCTGCTTTTAAATATTTTTTTAAAAAAATTATTTATGAATTTGAAAACTTGACATTTTTACTAATTAATTTGAGAAAAAGCTTCCATCTGTTGTCTAGTTGGACTTATTAAAGGATCATTGTCTTTAGCATAAATAGGTCTAGGAATATTTTCATTAAAATCCACTCCTCTTGCTCTCAGGTGTCTCATAGAATTAGCTCAATAAAGTGAATTACCTGAACTGACATATGGTCTATTGTTAGAATAAGTTGAAAACCTAGCAGACTAAGAAAATTCTGGTGAAAAACCTATTCTTACTTACCCATCATTGAGTTCTATTATCCTTAAGAATTGAGTATTAATATCAATAGTTTTAGGTTTGTATATTTCTTACAAATCCCAACTACCTGACCTAGTTATTTCACTCCATTTCAATCTTTTAAGAATTTGAATATTATAATGAGTCTTGTTTTCTTCAAACAAAATAGTTTCTTCTCTTATTTTATTAGACCTTGGGTTTAGGGTTATCGTTATAAACTTAAAATAAATTATATATATTATCGCTATTGCTCTAAGATTTTCTTTAAAATTTAAATTTTTGTCTTAATTGTTAAAGTTAAAGTATCCAAAATATTTGAATTTTATAAGCTAATGAAATATTTAGGGTAATAGTTAAAATATACTAGACCATTTGATAAATTAGTTTCTACCATAGCCAATAAAGAACTTGAAAAATTTATACGCCTAGCATCTCTTAAACACATAGAATAGGGATATCCAATCATAATCTAAACAAAGGTTTAATTGCAATTTTAACTGATCCTATATGCAAAAATTTTTATTTTTTCTTCTTATGTTCAATTATAACTCTTTTAAATTGTTGTATTGTTTCATGTTACTAATTAAAAGCTACAGTTTGTTCCATTGTTTTTATAGAATAATCTATTAAAAGTTCAAAAGTACCAATGGAATAAGTAGTCTTAACATCCCGTCTAGATATAGTCCAATCTAAAAAATCATTTTCAATTCTAGCAATATTTACTTGCATAAAATTCATATCTAATGGTGGTTAGTATTATTATCTAAACTCAGATTGGAACAAGAATCTGGTTTTCGAATAGAGAAAATTCTAATATTAACTCACAAATTAGATCAATTGAGATCAAGCTTACTATCAAGATGCATCGATCTCCTTGAGTTTGGAGAGGATTTTTTTAGAAAAGAATAGTATTTTTGGAATTTTAGACTCATCATGTTTTACGAGAATTCTTCCAAAGATATGGCAGAGTCTCCTCCATAAAACGGACATATCCCTACTTTCACATAAGGTCACACCTATTAAGATAAATACTTTATAATATCAACAAGAAATATTGACTGCTCTCCTAAAACTATATTAAATTATATATTGGTTCATAACAAGTATTCATATTTTTATTTGACTCGATGAATTTTCAATATATTCACTCACCACTACATCATTAATACATTAATCATAATTCAATAATTTTCACAACATTCATAATCACATTCCACAGACACACATAATATAAATTAATCATAATTCACTTATATATATATATATATATATATATATATATATATATATATATATATATATATATATATATTGTTAAGGAAATTTAGCCGTACTTTATGCCATATATTGTTGAGCCGTAATTTATGATATTTTATATGTCAAGCTCTTCTTTCTTTGTTTGTTTGTAATTGATTGGCCGTAATTGGAGGCACTAGTTTAAGATTGATATCTGTATATATATTTGTACTCTTCCTTATTTCAAAGATATAGAAAACCATTCTCATATTATTTTACTTTCATGGTATCAGAGCCTCGCTCTGGGCATCAAAGCAAACTATAAATACAAATCCTTGCTGACTTCTATGGCAGATGACAAATCAAGAAGCACGGCCTCAGGTGTAAAATGGGACAATCCCAATCATCAACTTTATCTTCACCATTCAGACAAACCTGGTGCCATCCTTGTACCCCAGGTGTTGGTCGAAGACAATTATAGCACATGAAAACAATCCATGACTATGGCTTTGATAGTCAAAAATAAAGTTGGACTCATAGATGGCTCAATCAATGAGCCAGATGAAAAGAGTTCAGATGAACACCAACAATGGAATCGCTGCAACAATTTAGTAAAGACTTGGTTGCTGGGATCTATGTCCAAAGAAATTGCCAGTAGTGTCATTAATTGCAAAGATGCTAGACAGATATGGCTTGACTTGCAGGAGAGATTTTCACATGTGAATGCAGTTCAGTTGTTTAATATTGAGAATGAAATTCACGATTGTGTGCAAGGTAACATGTCTGTGGGATCTTATTTTACGAAATTGAAGGGGTTATGGGATGAGCGTGATGTACTTTGTACTTTTCTCGTATGCACTTGCGGATCAATCAAAGAGGTGGCTTCATATTTAGAAACACAGAAAACCATGAAATTTCTCATGGGTCTTAATGAGTCATATGCTAGTGTTCGGAGTAACACGTTGCTACTGGATCCATTACCCACAGTGAATAAATCATACTCACTAGTTCTTCGTCATGAGAAGCAAGCAAAGGTGACAACTGGAAAAAATCATGCTCAACCAGATGCTGCTGTCTTTGCTGTTAAGAACTTGAACCGTGGATCTGAAAATGAACAAAAATGCTCAAAGTGCAACAAGACAAACCACACCACCAAAAATTGTCATGCACATCTCAAATGTGATTTTTGCGGCTAGAAGGGACATACAACAGATTATTGTCGTAAGAAGAAGGTAGCAATTGAGGTTGAGAGTAATGCAACAATTTCAAAGGGAAATCAAGCTACAACCTGCCTAACTAAAAAGAAGGAGACAAGTTTATCATTCACCGCTGAAGAATGTCGACAAATACTAGAGTTGTTAAAAACTAGATCCTCTACTGCAAACCATGTTAGTAGTGGCTCAATTCAGGATGAACTTTCAAGTAAAGCTTTTTCACTTAATCTCCATGGAAAAAGGAGTGCTTAGATCTTGGATAGTGGATGCACAGATCACATGATATATGATCAGACAATGTTTACACACTCGAGGCCTGTCATAAACCGCATTGTGGAATTGTCAAATGGTTCAATGGCACAATAAAACATATTCGCATAGTAGTTCTATCTCCTGATTTAATCCTTGATAATGTTTTGTGTATTCCATACTTCCAATTGAACTTAATTTCTATTAGCAAGCTGACCTGTAATTCCTCTCACATAGCTGTCTTTCTAAACAAACATTATTTTGTTCAGGACCTACGTTCGGGGAAGACGATTGGGACGGGAATTGAAAGAGAGGGCCTTTACTATCTCGATCAAGCCAAGAAAGGAATGTGCAACCATATCCAAGTTTCAAACACGTCTCTTTGGCACCAGTGCCTGGGGCATCCCTCTTCTAAAGTCACTGCATTGTTTCCTATTTCATGTCTTAAAAATAAAACTTGTAATGCATACAAATGTTTAGTTTGTCCTTTGGCTAAACAAACAAGACTCCCTTTTTTCCTCAAGTTCCATCAATACTGAATCCAGTTTTGATTTGATACATGTTGACATTTGGGGTGGTTAAAAAGTTGCTTCTCTTTTCGATGCAAGATATTTTCTCACTATTGTTGATGATCACTCCAGATGTACATGGATTTATCTTATGAAACATAAATCAGATGCTGGAAATCTTTTGATCGATTTCGTAAACATGGTTTAAACTCAATTTGACTCCAAGATCAGAATCATCCGTAATGACAATGGCCCAGAATTCAAACTTGATAATTTTTATGCCAAGAAGGGCATAGTTCATCAAACAAGTTGCATCAACACACCACAATAGAATGGTGTCGTTGAATGAAAACATAGACACCTATTAAATATGGCACGTGGCCTCCTCATTCAAGCTAGTCTTCCTAGATACTTTTGGGGTGATGCCATTCTTACTGTAGCCTATCCAATAAATTGGACACCAACTTCACATCTTCAAGGAAAGACCCCATATGAAAAACTGTTCAACAAGACACCAACCTATTTGCATTTGTAAGTATTTGGCAGTTTATGTTTTGCTTCTACCCATGCATATAGTCGTTCTAAGTTTGATTCTAGAGCATCACGATGCATCTTTTTTGGATACCCTTATGGGAAAAAGGGATATCGCATTTTTGATCTTGTTCAGAAAAAGGTAATAGTTTCAAAAGATGTTATTTTCTTTGAAAATATATTCCCTTTCCAAAATTATCAATCTTTCACTGCATCACATAAAGATTCAGATGATCAAAATATTTTGTTTCCAAATCAAGATTTAATCTTTGATCTTGATTCTCTGCCCATAACAAATTCTCTTCTATCACAAGATGAGCCTATTCTTAACAACCAAACTGAACCATTAAACAACACCATAACCGACTCTTGTACTGCTAATATTCCTTCCACACATGAAGAGGATATACCAATCTCACTTTCCTAGATCGAAAATACCACTAGCATACCCGTTGTTCCACAACCTCGGCATGGAGGTCGAGTCACTAATGCCCTACAATACTTACAAGATTTTCATGTCGAGATGGCCCTCTCTTCAAGGAATGAACCAACGTTATCCACGAGCTTGGTCAAAAATTCAGGTACAGCTCATCCACTTTCCAACTTTTTATCTTATGATAAACTTTCTCGTGCTCATAAAACCTACAAGCTATTCACAGGCTATTAAAGATCCAAAGTGGCGTGAAGCCATGCAACAAGAGATCACTGCTTTGCAAAATAATGGGACTTGGAGCTTAGTGCCATTGCCATCTCATAAGCATCCAATCAGTTGCAAATGGGTATACAAAATCAAATTAAAGGCTGATGGGACAGTAGAGAGATACAAAGCTCGGTTGGTGGCTAAAGGTTACAGTCAAATTGCAGGGGTTGATTATAGAGAAACGTTTGCACCTGTAGCTAAGATGGTTCAGTTCGAGTATTACTAAGTGTAGCAGCCTCGCATGGGTGGTATCTTCATCAATTGGATGTTAACAATGCCTTTTTGAATGGTGACCTTGATGAAGAAGTCTACGTGTCCTTGCCTCCTGGTTTTGGACAAAAGGGGGAGACTCGTGTTTGTAAACTTCATAAATCACTGTATGGTTTAAAGCAAGCCTCTAGACAGTGGTTCATAAAGTTATCTAGTTCACTCAAAGTTGCAGGATTTCATCAGTCTTTCTCTAATTATTCCTTGATCGTCCGACATCGACAAGGTACCTTTTTGGCATTACTTGTGTATGTAGATGATGTGATATTAGCCGGAAATGATTTGCAGGACATAGAAAATAATAAACTTTTCTTATCCAAGCAATTCAAACTTAAGGACTTGGGAAAGCTTAAATATTTTCTTGGCATAGAGGTTGCGAGGTCACAAAAAGGAATCAGCTTGTCACAATGCAAATATGCCTTGGAGATTCTAGATGATTTTGGGTTCTTAGGTGCTAAACCTTCTCGCTTTCTTGTAGAACAAAACATGTCACTTACACAATTTGATGGAAAAATTTTGAATGATGCATCAGTATATAGAAGATTAGTTGGAAGGTTAATTTATCTAACCATAACTAGACCAGACCTTACATATATTGTTCATGTGTTAAGTCAGTTTATAGACAGACTTCGTCAACCACATTTGGAGGAAGCTCACAAAGTTCTTAAGTATATTAAACAAACACCTGGGCAAGGTATTTTACTACCATCGACAGGTTCACTCCAGTTAAGAGCTTTTTGTGATGCTGATTGGGCTCGTTGCAAGGACACAAGAAGATCAATAACGGGTTATTGCATTTTACTTGGTCAAGCACCAATTTCTTGGAAGACAAAGAAACAAACTACAGTGTCTTATTCAAGCGCTGAAGCAGAGTATCAATCAATGGCTACTACATGTTGTGAGATTACATGGTTGAAAAATATCTTAAAGGATTTAAAAGTCAGCCATACGCAACCAGTGACTTTGCATTACGACAATCAAGCAACCATGCACATAGCTTCAAATCCAGTTTTTTATGAGCGAACTAAGCACACATAAATAGATTGTCATTTGGCACGTGAGAAGATATGATTCAGACAGATCACATTCACACTTTAGATCAACCAGCAGATTTGTTTACTAAACCATTGAGCAATTCACAGTTTGAAATTTTACTCAGCAAGTTGGGTGTCATTAATATACACTCCAACTTGAGGGGGAGTGTTAAGGAAATTTAGCCGTACTTTATGCCATATATTGTTGAGCCGTAATTTATGATATTTTATATGTCAAGCTTTTCTTTCTTTGTTTGTTTGTAATTGATTGGCCATAACTAGAGGCACTAGTTAGGATTGATATTTGTATATATATTTGTACTCTTCCTTATTTTAAAGATATAAAAAACCATTCTCATATTATTTTACTTTCATATATATATATATATATATATATATATATATATGTACAAACATATGTGTGTGTATACACGCACAATATAACCCTAGTTTAGACGAAAATTCACAAATAATTTGTCGAGCCTCTAAATAAAAATCATGTTGCACCATAAAGCTCAAAAAATTAGGAGGAAAATTATGTTTAAAACATCTCGCTAAAATATTTTATTGCCGATCGCCAAAAAATTCTCTAATGAGCACCATTTTTAATACATGAAGCTTAAAAGAGAGGCACTTAATATTGTAACTATCTTGGCAATGGTTGTCAAAATTGTCTGAAAATCTAGAAAAATATGTAATTCTAGTGAGCTCAATTTAAATGCTTTCAGATTCTATTTTTTGCAATGCAAGGGCCTGTTCAACTTAATGTTTTCTATAGTATTAAAAACTGATGTCCATTTAAACCCAAAAATCCTTGAATTTCAAGAATGAATTGAAAACAAATTGAAATATCATCTTACCTTGAAATGTAAGCTATTTTTTTTGCAAATCCAATATCGCCTTAGTTTACGATGAGAAATGGAGGAAATCTTAGAGAAATAAAATTAAACTTATAAAGATAATATTAAAGAGAAGAAGATATAGGAGTAAGAGTATGAGAAGGAGAAAATGATTGTATAAGCATTAATGTACTCATATTGCTTCTGAGTTCTAGAGACATAGCGACAAGCATGACATAGTTGCCCAATTTTATCTCTATGATATTCCATAAATGCCTTGTGATCTTTATTACAGGCATCATTTATTGCAGTAGGTAGAACTTATATGTCCAACTCATAGGCAATCCATTTAGATTTGAGAAAAATTCTCAAATTTCATTACAATCAAAGAAAATGGTTTCAATAAGCTTTATCTAGCATGAAGCATGCTACGTAGGTTTATATAAGTAGTGTTTATGAAGACATAACCTAGATGTGAAGATTAGAGTATGAAAGAATATGCCTATGTATATGTATGCATTAAAAAGGTATTTTATTAATCCATTTTACTCTAATTATTTTATTGTGAAAAGTAGCTCTCATTATTGAATTAGTTAAAACTTGAAAGGTAAGTATCTTATATCAATTGTAACTTTATACAACTACTAAACTTTGACTATGCTCAATAAGCCAACGTTTAACTTGAAAAGTAGGTATTTTATACCAATTATATCTTTATACAACTACGATACATTAGGCCATCAACTCTGGAGGTATGCATATTTGATATGCATAGCCTAAACTTGCCTTTAGGTCTATTAGCCTTGAGTATGCTAAATAAGGTGATGTGATGTTAAGATAACCTATTTGTGATGCACTTCGGAGCCCATCTTTCACTTTCGGGTTTGTTCTCGAAAGCCTACTTTTAAGGCCCAAGACCGAATGAGGCTCGCTTTTAATCATAAATTGGCCATTTTATAATAATAAGGATTGAGCCCTAATTATTGCTGATAGTCAATCCATGAAGACATCTACTAGTGGGCTTAAAGAGGCAAGTGTTATGGAGTCGCCACCCAATAGGACGTTAGGAATTGAATCTCGACCTTATTTTGATGCCCAAACAGAAATTGGTGTTTGGGACATCTCTCTTATTAGTTATTTCGATTAGATATCAATTTATAATTGATTTTTAGAATTAATCCCCTCTCATCTCTCACACAATGCATTTTACGATAAAATTAAGTAAACACACTATTCAAGTAATTAAAAGCAGTAAAAACAACAAAATAAACCTACTTAATTATAATAGAAGTAAATTGTCCCAAGAATAATTCAAGGCAAGATTAATATACATATATAAAATGGGCTATCAATTTAATTTGGAAGCATTGGCTTCCTCATACATTTTTACACAAAAGGCATTTATTACATTTTGTGGTTTTGGGTTGAAAATTAGACATTGGTCCACACTTTGCAAAAAATCCCAATTTATTTGCTAGAAAATACTTAGTATCTTTTTTATTTTGATGTGCTTGAAAAACCCTTTTTTACTAACTATCACAATCTTAAAAAAATGATATATCCAAAAATAAAAAAGCTAATAATGGTAAAAATAAATAAACAAACAAAACAACCCATAATAAATAAATGAAATAAAATAACTGATGTACCCAAGGAGTGGAGATGATGACCGGTGTGGAAGCATGACTTTCCATGCAATAAAAACCATAAATCCTCCAAAACCGTAAATGCATTAATTACTCAGAAAAAAGGCGCACAAAACAAACAAACAAATTAGTATTTACAATAAAAATCAAAAAATTATTTACAAAAGCAGAAATAGATCCAGGTAGATAATTTTACTATAAAGAAGGAAAAAAAACATGTCAAATGATGTATGAATATTATAACAGATAAATAAATGGTGAAAAAATACATAAAAAAACCTAGAATGTATGAAAAATGCGTAAAGAATACTCAGGGATGGCTAAAAGAGTGAGGGACAGCCACAAAAAAGCAAGGGATGGCCTAAGGTAAAGTGAGAGATGGGGTAAAGGACTGGTTCATCTTTTCATCCATCACCCTTGGAGTAGAGCAGAAAGTGCAGAAGAATGGAAAAAAAGCATAAAATCATACAAACGAGTTTCTATCCCTAAACTTTCAATCTTTAAGCACCAAATCATATTAAAAGCATGTTAAAGATACATAATCATACATTATATACATTAAAAATTACAAGATTACAAAGTTTTATGAATAAAGAAAAAAGCTTTGCATACACAACAATGGAGGAAATCAACATCAAATCATGCCTTTATCATGCCTAGCAGCCCAAAAACACATCATAATTCATCTAAACACATGTACTAGTAAATTATAATACTTAAATCATATAAACATGTATTGAAGAACCAAGTGATCATGCCAATAGAGTTCTAGAGAGAAAAAATGAGGAAAAAGCCTATAATATTACCCTCAGGAGATATTATGAATTTACGAAGATGGTAGTCCAAATCTCTACTCTGATTCATGGTTATTGATTCTCAAAAGAGATATGAAATTCCTTTATGTATGTGTGTGTTTGAAAAAGAATTGATAGAGTAAAAATACCTTATAAAAAGAAAGAAATTAGTTTTCTTCTTCTATAGTGGTGGCTCTCAAAATAATCATTCCTTCCCCCCAAAAAAACCCTAAATTTTACGTTTTTGACCTAAGGAAGAGTTTTCGTCCAACTCCAACTAAAAAATCTTCAAATCTAAAGATAAAATCCCTTAAATCTGGAATAAATTTTAAGAAATAAACTTCTTTTTTTTTTAAAAAATGTAGGAAAACATAGGAAAATTTAGGTTTTGAACCATTAAGAGGCACCCGTCCCTTATCATTAAACCCCTATTTTCAACAAAATACCTTGCATAGGAGAGAGAGGCCCATAGATAGGCACCCCTCAAGTGACAGATGGCCATCTGTCACCATTGGAAGTCCAAATTAGGGTTTTTTTTTTCATATTTTGCTAAAGCACTTGGAAATATTTGAAAGCATTTAGAAAATCATTAACATCTTTAAGAGAAAATGATAAATTTGTGATAGGAGCTTCAAGATCTGAACCTGTTATTAGCAATATACTATTTCCTCATCATTGGGTAACCCTGATCTAGGCTACCTTAGGTCAAGGTGTCTACAGTTGCCCCTAATTTTGGGGAGTTGGTGCACTGGTGCACTGGTGTAAAAAGACGCATACTTGAGGCAACAAATCTCTTGGTTGATTACAACACGTACCTTTTTAGGCAGTGAGTCTCTTGTTAGAGAGTATGCCCTAGAGCCTATGTAATAGGGATGTTTTTCATATGTATGAAATTTATATTCGTAATAAAAGGCATCATTCATTTATTAATGCTGTGTTTGAATACATGAGTTTGTAAATCTTAAATTAATAAATGAAGTCCTAGATATTATAAACACAGTGCAAAGGCAATCATAAAAGTGTTCATGATGTGAGATGTCTATCGCATGTAAATCTGTTAATATCTAAATATCCCTAGTCATAGAATTAACAAGATAGGACATTGTTAATTCGGACAGACTAGCACATGTTATGCTTCTTGAATGGTTCAAGCAATGGTTCTCATAATTGTGATTATGGATGATAATCAATGCTAACATGTGGATGCTTGTTAGAGGAACAAGTTCATTGGAGACCTGCAAAGAGAATCCTCATATGGATATTAAATCTATGTCAGTGAGGAATCTCTTCATAGCGGTTGTGCAAGTATCCTTAGACTTGAGATCACCAAAGTTATCTTAAGTAGCAAGTGGTATACTTTGACTCCATAACTGATTACTTCCAACTGGGAGTGAACATAGTTAGGAGATTGGGTATATCATGACCTACTTGAAGATAGTTGAGTGATTGACAAAGGATTCACCATCCCAGATTTAACAAGGGAAGTTATCTCACATGATTCTATAATTACCTTGTTCAGTGAATCTCTGGCCAGAGTAATATGCCGAGATGGATGGAGATCCATGAAGGGCATTTTAGGAATAATGGTTAAATTAATAGAACATACATAATTAGATTTACGTGAGTTGACAGAAATCCATACTCAGAATCTAATTGAGATAAGAGTGGTGAAAGGAGTAATTGCACGGTAACTATTTCTATGGAAGGGTACAGTCAAACCACATGACTTTCCTGACATTTGGGTAGTCATGATGCCTAGCTAGAGGCCAATCATGACTTGTATAATGATGTATCAAAATATCAATAGAGATTGATAAATTGATTTAAAGGAGTTTAAATCATGTGAGTTTTGAATAGAACTCACGATTACATATTATACTGCCAATATGGACAGGAACCCAATAGGTCACACACATATAGAGAAAAGGGTAAAATGGTAAAATGACAAGGATAATAATATTTGATATTATTATAAAGGTAGAGAGGAGAATATGATAATAATTAATTAAAGAGTTTAATTAATTATGATCAAATAAAATTGTCCGCGGAACTTTTGAGAAATGTTCTGTAAATTGGACCTAAATGAAATAATATATTTCATGATTAATTATTATTATCTTATAAGTGTTATAAGACTACTATAAGTGTTATAGGACTGATATAATAATTAATAGGACCATTGGAGAAATTATAGAGGGCCAAAGGAATGAAGAAGTTGGAGGAAGCCCTCCAAAAGAGGGCTACACGCCAACTCCATACAGAAGGGCTTAGAGGGCTTTTTCTTGGACCAAATTAATTTATATATGTTACATAAGTGTTATGGAACTCACATATTTAATTTGGTTGGATTTGGAATCCATTTGGGTATTTAAATCCAATTAGATGCACAAAGGGCCTAGTTTGTGGATTTTGTGCATGGTCTTTTATGAAAAGATTTAATTTGGATTTAATTAAGCCCAAATGATTATAATTAATTCCAGAAGCCCAATTAATAATTCTCCAGCAATTTTAAAGAGCCCAATCTCATTAAGGAGTTGGAATTTTAACCTAACTATAAAAGGCCAACTAATGAGAATTAGGGTCAAGTGATTAAAACAAAAGGAAAGTCTTTTTCTCTTAATTCTCTCTCCACTTTTGCGCCACTTCCCAAGCTAGCTCTTGGGAATTTCGGCCAGCCCTAGTTGAACACCAATTTGTTGGTTCAATTTACCCCTCTCTAGTGTGGATTACTCATTGGAGGTGTTCGATTTTGGACACTGTGGTTTGCGACAACCCGGTGCGAAGTAAAATCAACTGTTCAACAAAAATCAAAGGTGATTTTTCTTATTCTCATATAGTTATATTGTGTATTCATGGCAAGATCAGATCATATGGTTAAAAATTTTAAAATTCCGCTCATGTATATGATGCATGTAACCATAAAAATCCAACATGGTATCAGAGCCACGGTTTTGCCATGGATATACAATTCTATATTTTTCTGCGGAATAAGTTTTATTTTGTTTTGAGTTATTTATTTCATGAACTTTAAAATATTAGATTTGATTGTTCATGAATGAGAAATATTGATTTATGGTTATATGTGTGATCAAATAAATTTGGTGGAAACAAAAACGAATTTTTTGAAGCATTTTGATTTGGGTTTGGCGTGAAACCCATTAGGGTTTGGCGTGAAACCCTAGGTAATGTAGGGGCTGTTCTAATTTAATTTCTTATGGATCCATTTAAAAATCATTTAGATGATATTTTATGTGTTTAATATGTGATATTAAGCCGTAGGATCGAACGGAATTAAAATCGAACAAGTTTTGCATGAAAACTAGTTTTGTCGAAAAGTTCGATAAATTGGTGTTCTTCGTATGTTCTTGATGTGTTCTTGGTTAGAACGACTTTTGATCTTCTAAATCTGATATATATGATATATTAAAGTGTTTTTAATTAATTGGATTAATTAAAATGGGCCTTAAATTAATTTGATTAATTTTAATTCATTAAAACCACTTAATGGGCTTAATTATGTTTATGGACTTGGTTTAAATTAGTGAATGACTTGGTGGGCCCAAGGAGCTGATTTAAATTAACTATTATAAACATTAATTAAGTTTATTAATGGGTTTTAAGGGCTGGAGTGGGCTTGGCTCATTCCAAAAGGCCCAAATGGTCCAAATGACACAAAACTAGTTTGTGTGTGAACACACTTAGGGTTTTTCTTCTGTGGGTTTCGGCCTACACTTGTTTTAAGCCCAAAATTGATTCTTTTAATTATTTAATATGATTAATTAATTAAATAATCAATTTATAATTAATTAATAATCAATTTGATTGATTATTAAGACAAGAACACATTCATGCAAAAAGGTTTCTTAAAATGAAAGTTTCCAAAATGGAAAAAGTTTCCTAATTTGATCACATCATTAAAATAACTCAAAATATTGTTTCAAAAGTTGAAACAAAGTTAGTAATCCATTTCTTTATGCATCAGAGAGGCATATAAGGGTGAATGATTGGCATGATGGTTAGTTATGGACAAAGCCCAATGTGATTGAGCATAATGCATGTTTTGGCCCAATGAGGACTTTCATGTGCCGGCCACTTGTTTTTGGTTTGTATTTCATTTCAAATTGTAATATTTAATTAGATTACTTAGATTAGAATTAGAAATAGAAATGGAGACAAATATCAAGGAGCAAGATGGGCCGGATGGAGATCCAACAAGCTTGAAGATAATGTAATTATTTTCTTGTTTGAATCATGCATACTACCTAGGTATGACCTTTTGATTTCCCTCATGGCTCGGGGAAATCAATGTAGTGAAGTCCATAACTATACCATATTTGTATGCTTATATTTATGTGATAGATATAGGATGCATACCAATGTATGCCAACCATGTATGATGAGACTTAATTAACTAAAACCCTCAAACAAATACTAAGGTATATAAGCCTTCCATTAATTTGAGGAGAACCAGAGTTCTTTATAGTGTGGGTTGTTGACCACAGTCAAGCTCACATTATATCGAATATGTTCAAATCTAATTAAATGGGTCATCTTAGCTAGCCCATTAGTTTGTTGACCACAGTCAAGGCTAATGGTTCTAGAGGCAAGATTAGGGAATGCATATATGATATGCATGCATCAAGAGTTGATAACCTAATGATCCAATAGTTGTGTAGAGACACAATTGGTATAAAGATACCTACCTTTCAAGGGTATGGAATTTGGCTTGTTGACCACAGTCAAGGTCAAATTACATATCAAGGATTGGATATTGGCCCACTAAGAAAACCATCGGGTTTTCTCGGATTATATAGTGAGGGCTATTAATTCGCAATAAAATAGTGGGAGTAAATGGATTAATTAAAGACCTTATTAATGCATATATATATATATATATGAACATACTCTCATATCTTTTCATTTTCACATCTAGGTCATCATCATGAGCACATCAAACATTAACATACGATCAATCTTGGATAACAAGCTGGTTGGCAACAACTATTCTGACTGGATCAGGCAAGTGAGAATTGTTCTCAGAGCTGAAAAGATCCACTATGTCTTGGATAAAGATCCACCACCACGTCCATCAGATGATGCCATTGATGAGATCAAAGGCATTTATCGAAAATACATGGAGGATAGTGAAACAGCAGCATGTCTGATGCTGGGTGCTATGTCCTCGGAGCTTCAGAAGCAACATGAAATGATGGATGCTAGAACCATCGTTTTGCATCTAGAGGAGCTTTATTCTTCTCAGGCTAGAACTGAGCAATATGAGATTGCTCGAGCTCTATTTAGTTGCAAAATGGTGGAAGGCACTTCAGCTGCTGCTCATGCATTGAAGATGTATGGGTATATTGAGCATTTGAGTAGACTTGGCTATGTTATGGATAATGATCTTTACATAGATTTAATCTTGTACTCGTTGGCTCCAAGTTATGCACCTTTTGTGCTTAACTTCAACATGAACAAGATCCAAGTATCCATTCCTGAGTTAATCAACATGCTCAAGACAGCTGATGGATCATTTAAGAAAGATCCAAAAAGTGTTATGGTTGTCACTTCTGCTAAAGGCAAGAAGCAGAAGAAGAAGATAACCAAGGCGCAGCCAAAGAATGGTGGGATCTCCAAGAAGAAGGTTGCCAAGAAAGAGAATCCCAAAGGGACTTGCTTCCATTGTGGAAAGGATGGTCATTGGAAGCGTAACTGCAAGGCCTATCTAGATTCTCTTAAGGAGAAGAAGCAAGCTGTTGCATCTACTTCAGGTATTCATATGATTGAAATTAATACTTATTCTATTGCTTCAAAACAATCTTGGGTATTAGATACCGGATGTGGATCTCATTTATGTAATGATCTACAGGGGCTTAGAAGCTTTAGAAGAGTTGGAAAGGCAGAGATTTGTTTGCAGTCAGCTACTGGACAAAACATCTCTACAACTGTTGTGGGGACTTATCATTTGCCTCTTCCGAGTGGATTAGTACTGGAATTAAATAATTGTTATTATGTTCCATCTTTGTCCAAGAGTATTATTTCTTTCATTTGTTTAATAAACGATTATGATATTTCTTTAAAGGACAAATGTTGTTACATTTTTAAGAACAATATATTTTATGCAAAAGCTATCATTGAGAATGGTATATTTGTTCTTGATTTAATTAAAGAAGTACATAATGTGGATACCAAGAGAATGAAACATGATAATCTAAATACCTCATACTTATGGCATTGTCATTTAGGCCACATAAATGAAAAACGCATGACCAAATTGCACAAGTCAGGTGATTTGGGATCATTTGATTATGAATCATTTGATACATGCGAATCTTGTTTATTGGGAAAAATGACAAAAGCTCCCTTTATTGGTAAAGGAGAACGAGCTAAAATGGTTTTGGACTTAATACATTCGGATGTATGTGGTCCAATGACTACACATGCTAGAGGAGGTTACTCCTACTTCATTACTTTCATAGATGATTATTCCAGGTTTGGATACATCTATCTAATGAAATATAAGTCTGAAGCATTTGAAAAGTTCAAAGAATTCAGAAATGAAGTAGAGAAACAACTTGGCAAAAGTATTAAAACACTTAGATCAGATCGAGGTGGAGAATACTTAAGTTAAGAGTTTCAGGATTATCTTAGAGATAATGGGATTTTATCTCAATGGACTCCTCCATATACACCACAACACAATGGTGTATCCGAAAGGAGGAATCGAACACTATTAGATATGGTTCGATCAATGATGAGCCGAGCGGACTTGCCTAAGTCTTTTTGGGGGTATGCACTAGAAACTGCTGTTTATGTGTTAAATAGAGTTCCTAGTAAATCGGTTGATGTTACTCCATATGAGATGTGGAATAACAAGAAACCCACGCTTTCTCATATGAAAGTATGGGGTTGTCCTGCTTATGTGAAGAGGACAATGTCAGACAAACTGGATGTTAAGTCTGACAAATGTTTATTTGTGGGATATCCAAAAGAAACGTTTGGATATTATTTCTATCATCCCTTAGAACAAAAGGTGTTTGTTTCAAGGCATGCTGTCTTCTTAGAAAGAGAATTTCTCCTACGAGAGGACAGTGGGAGTAAAATTGAGCTTGGTGAAGTTCAAGACCCACAAATAGAAGATGATCAATCGATTGAACCTGAAACTGAATTTCATAATGATGAAATCACAGTTGAACCTGATTATACACAAAATCCTAGAAGATCTACTAGGATGCGTTCTATCCCTGTGAGATATGGATTTCACATTGATTCGGATAGAGGCATAACTGTAGTAGAGGACAATGAGCCTACAAGCTATCAAGAAGTTTTGAACAGTTCAGAACGTGATTTATGGCTTAAGGCTATGCAGTCCGAAATGGACTCCATGTATGAGAATAAAGTATGGACTTTAACTCAACCACCTGAAGGGATAAAACCCATAGGGTGCAAATGGGTCTTCAAAAAGAAGACTGACATGGAAGGTAATATAGTTACCTATAAAGCTCGCTTAGTAGCAAAAGGTTATCGTCAAAAAGAAGGTATTGACTATGACGAAACTTTTTCTCCTGTAGCGATGCTTAAGTCTATAAGAATACTTTTAGCCATTGCAGCTCATTATGATTATGAGATTTGGCAGATGGATGTGAAGACAGCTTTCCTTAATGGAAATCTTACCGAGGATGTGTATATGACACAACCAGAAGGATTCACATCAGGAAATGGCGAAAAGGTATGCAAGCTTCAAAGATCCATTTATGGATTGAAGCAAGCCTCTAGGAGTTGGAACATACGATTCAATGAGACAATCAAAGAGTTTGGTTTCTCACAGAATGAAGATGAACCTTGTGTGTATAAAAGGGTCAGTGGGAGTGCAATTGTCTTCCTAGTTCTATATGTAGATGACATATTGATCATGGGAAATGACATTTCTCTTCTCCAATCTGTTAAAATATGGTTATCCAAGCAATTCTCCATGAAAGACCTTGGAGAAGCATCCTATATTCTAGGAATAAGGATCTATAGAAATAGATCCAATAGGTTGCTAGGTTTTTCTCAAAGTACATATATAGATAAAGTATTGAAGAGGTTCAATATGGATCTCTCTAAGAAAGGGTTTATACCCATGGTGCATGGGAAACACCTTTCTAAGTCTATGTGTCCACAGACACTGGAGGATAGAGAGAGCATGAATAGAATACCATATGCATCTGCAATTGGTTCTATCATGTATGCTATGTTATGTACACGTCCAGATGTAGCATTTGCTTTGAGTGTCACAATCAGATTCCAATCTAATTTTGGAGAGGAACATTGGGCAGCTGTCAAGAATATTCTTAAGTACTTGAGAAGGACTAAGGATGTATTCTTGGTATATGGAGAGGGCAGTTTGGAAGTAAACGGGTATACAGATGCCAGCTTCCAATCTGACAAAGATAATTGTAAATCACAATCTGGTTATGTGTTCATAATGGGAGGAGGAGCAGTTAGTTGGAAAAGTTCCAAACAAGAAACAACTGATGATTCCACAACAGAAGCTGAGTACATTGCTGCTTCAGAAGCAGCCAAAGAAGCAGTCTGGATCAAAAAGTTCATAACCGAACTAGGAGTGGTGCCTAGCATTGTTGATCCGATTCCTTTATATTGTGACAACAATGGAGCCATTGCGCAAGCAAAGGAACCACGGTCTCATCAGCGATCCAAGCATGTTCTCAGACGCTACCATCTCATAAGGGAAATAGTAGCTAGAAATGATGTGAAAATAGAAAGGGTTCCCACAGATGACAATGTGGCGGATCCCCTCACTAAAGCACTTTCCCAGATAAAGCATGATCACCATATAAATAGCATGGGTCTGAGACATATGAGTGATTGGCTCTAGTGCAAGTGGGAGATTGTTAGAGAGTATGCCCTAGAGCCCATGTAATAGGGATGTTTTTCATATGTATGAAATTTATATTCTTAATAAAAGGCATCATTCATTTATTAATGCTGTGTTTGAATACATGAGTTTGTAAATCTAAAATTAATAAATGAAGTCCTAGATATTATAAACACAGTGCAAAGGCAATCATGAAAGTGTTCATGATGTGAGATGTCTATCGCATGTAAATGTGTTAATATCTAAATATCCCTAGTCATAGAATTAACAAGATAGGACATTGTTAATTCGGACAGACTAGCACATGTTATGCTTCTTGAATGGTTCAAGCAATGGTTCTCATAATTGTGATTATGGATGATAATCAATGCTAACATGTGGATGCTTGTTAGAGGAACAAGTTCATTGGAGACCTGCAAAGAGAATCCTCATATGGATATTAAATCTATGTCAGTGAGGAATCTCTTCATAGCGGTTGTGCAAGTATCCTTAGACTTGAGATCACCAAAGTTATCTTAAGTAGCAAGTGGTATACTTTGACTCCATAACTGATTACTTCCAACTGGGAGTGAACATAGTTAGGAGATTGGGTATATCATGACCTACTTGAAGATAGTTGAGTGATTGACAAAGGATTCACCATCCCAGATTTAACAAGGGAAGTTATCTCACATGATTCTATAATTACCTTGTTCAGTGAATCTCTAGCCAGAGTAATATGCCGAGATGGATGGAGATCCATGAAGGGCATTTTAGAAACAATGGTTAAATTAATAGAACATACATAATTAGATTTATGTGAGTTGACAGAAATCCATACTCAGAATCTAATTGAGATAAGAGTGGTGAAAGGAGTAATTGCACGGTAACTGTTTCTATGGAAGGGTACAGTCAAACCACATGACTTTCCTGACATTTGGGTAGTCATGATGCCTAGCTAGAGGCCAATCATGACTTGTATAATGATGTATCAAAATATCAATAGAGATTGATAAATTGATTTAAAGGAGTTTAAATCATGTGAGTTTTGAATAGAACTCACGATTACATATTATACTGCCAATATGGACAGGAACCCAATAGGTCACACACATATAGAGAAAAGGGTAAAATGGTAAAATGACAAGGATAATAATATTTGATATTATTATAAAGGTAGAGAGGAGAATATGATAATAATTAATTAAAGAGTTTAATTAATTATGATCAAATAAAATTGTCCGCGGAACTTTTGAGAAATGTTCTGTAAATTGGACCTAAATGAAATAATGTATTTCATGATTAATTATTATTATCTTATAAGTGTTATAAGACTACTATAAGTGTTATAGGACTGATATAATAATTAATAGGACCATTGGAGAAATTATAGAGGGCCAAAGGAATGAAGAAGTTGGAGGAAGCCCTCCAGAAGAGGGCTACACGCCAACTCCATACAGAAGGGCTTAGAGGGCTTTTTCTTGGACCAAATTAATTTATATATGTTACATAAGTGTTATGGAACTCACATATTTAATTTGGTTGGATTTGGAATCCATTTGGGTATTTAAATCCAATTAGATGCACAAAGGGCCTAGTTTGTGGATTTTGTGCATGGTCTTTTATGAAAAGATTTAATTTGGATTTAATTAAGCCCAAATGATTATAATTAATTCCAGAAGCCCAATTAATAATTCTCCAACAATTTTAAAGAGCCCAATCTCATTAAGGAGTTGGAATTTTAACCTAACTATAAAAGGCCAACTAATGAGAATTAGGGTCAAGTGATTAAAACAAAGGGAAAGTCTTTTTCTCTTAATTCTCTCTCCACTTTTGCGCCACTTCCCAAGCTAGCTCTTGGGAATTTAGGCCAGCCCTAGTTGAACACCAATTTGTTGGTTCAATTTACCCCTCTCTAGTGTGGATTACTCATTGGAGGTGTTCGATTTTGGACACTGTGGTTTGCGACAACCCGGTGCGAAGTAAAATCAACTGTTCAACAAAAATCAAAGGTGATTTTTCTTATTCTCATATAGTTATATTGTGTATTCATGGCAAGATCAGATCATATGGTTAAAAATTTTAAAATTCCGCTCATGTATATGATGCATGTAACCATAAAAATCCAACATCTCTTGGTTAGGTAGTCATCATCATTTTGTCGATGCATCAACCCTAAATTTGATTATTTAACATCAGATTATTGATGCGTTAATCTTATATTAATTGTTCGATTAGCACCTGGGGCATACAAAATCGAGATAGATTGACTAACTCTGATTGGCATATAGGGAATGTAGAATCAAGTTATTTGAGTGCATCTAATTAGTGCCTGGGGCATGCAAAATCAAGACAACTTGAGACCAGCTCCATTGAAGGTGGCTAGTCTTTACTTATCTTATTAGTGCTTAGGGCATATAAAATTGCGACAAGAACAAAGGTCTTCCTTGATTAGTGCCTGGGGCATGTAGAATCAAGTTAACTTGGTTACATTTGATTAAATCCTGGGGCATACAATATCAAAGTTCTGAAAACACATCATGACTAGCATCAGTTTATTGATATGTCATACTTTGATTAATGTTAAAGTTGTCCTACAACATTAGATGAGATGAATAGAGTAATATTTGATGGATATCATTCATTAGCTGACTTGTCGGTTGTTCTTTTTGAGAGATTTGGTTGTTTTTTTGAAGTAATGCTTCACTGAGGATGTTTCTGGCAAATATTTCTGTCCACTAAGGAATCACTAAAATGCTTGAAGTCATCTTGGTAGATATGCTTTTGTGAGGTGTCATTGAGATTTTGAAATCTATTCTGGCATACTCCTTGGTGTCTCTTGTCTAGTAATTATTCGCTTTGAACATCAGCCTTGTGGCCTTTAGTGTATCCAGATTGAAGCCTCTCCCACTTTGAGGAATGGTGATAGTTGCTCTAGTGAATGGAACCCTGTTTGGGTAATTCTTGGTGGTAAGGTGGGTGCCTCAATTTTCTTATTATTGATGGAGTAAATGTATACCCCTTTGGCAGGGTTTTGAGTACCCAATGTGGCCTCTATCTTTTTCTTTTTTGTCACTATTATTTAGTCATATTATTGCCATTATCTTTGTTTTGTCATGGCATGGTTATTTACAAGTTATCTCATTAATTACATGGTATTCACATTCATTTGTTTTCCAAGCATAAAAAGCATATATAAAATGAGAGATACGATGATAAAATAAATTATATAGAACTCTATATTTTTATATACATAAACAATTTAATAAAGTAAACTCCCTAAATACAAAAAGAATCAATCACTATGAGGGCTCTTGCCTTGATGTTCAGCGATAAGCTGGCATTGATAGTGTTCTGCATGCCAACAGCCTGGGAGGTTAGGCTAGAGCCATCGCTTGAGGTGTTGGAGGTTGCTACTCGCCTGCCTACTCAAATACAAACTAGAAGCCTAGCAACACTAATGTCAAAGGCTACAAGATTTGTACTATCACATCCGCCAGCCTCTTTGATCCCTACCTTACCTAGAGGGCTGCTCTAGAATGGCTCTTCAAGTACCTCATTAAATTCCCCTCTCAGGTACCCGATGTACCTTCTTAACTGCTCGTCAGTCTTAGTCTCAATCACTATCTATTTAGCTCTAGAGACCTCTATCTTAATACGAGTACCCTGATCTCTGAGCTGAGCGAGGGAGTCATTAATCACCTGTAAGGATTCATCAAATCTACATCTTACAGCCTATATGTCCATTCTGAGGCTCTGTACCTTTGTCTGTAATTTCTGGACAACTACTGGTAGTGCCTGCAAAGACTGCAACACTGTGAGTATGGTTTTCTTTATCCTTGCTAGGTGTCTGAATATGTCATCTAAAGGAGGGGCTGAAGGTTCTCGGGCTAGAGATGATGGAACATGTGGTGGAGGTACAGTTGAGGTGGATGCCCTTGGATGCTCATAAGCTGGAAGAGTGGTAAAGAATGATGTACTTAGATGTCTATAAGGGGAAAATCTCATAACAGGCGACCTCTATTATCTGATAGGAGATCTAGGGTGTGTTGGTGTCTAAGGTAACCAGCCCAAAAGGTTGTGCAGGTCAATCTGTACATCAAAAGTATAATTAAAATCCGACTTTGCTCCTTGAGGCTCCTCTATCTCATGAGGCTCATCTGCCCAGTCATCCTGCTGAGTCGACTGCTTTGGTGGTGCCTGAGGCTTTGCTGGTGCCTCATCTATAGCTTAATCCTAGTCATCCTGCTTTGTCGTCGCATCTGGCACCATGGGATCAAGGCCTCATCTCTCTCGAGTCTCAAGCATTGTAAGTAATCTATACCAACCTTTCTGCCCGTCTATAGGCTCCACTATGCATATAGTAATAGTTGCCTGCAGGTCTATATGCATACTCTCTAGGACAAGCTCTCTGAAATGGAACTAACCTAGAGCTCAGTATCTCATAACTTACTCGGGTGTCATGTATGCCGGTACTGGATAGAAAGGTTGGGGACATATTATCCTATGAGGCATCCTGCGAAAATATTACATGTTAGTTCGTGTTTGACACAAGTTGCAAGCAAATAAAAATGTCAGAATTTATGAGTATCTTGATACCATTTGAACTAAATATTTACAGCTAATTTACACAAGAAGTGTTTGACATATGTGTAATTCTAATAGTCATGCATGAAAAATGAGGTAAAAACACAATTACACACTTTACGAGATATTAAATTTTGGTAGCATTTCGGTTAGGAATGAGACTTCCTCCTATATAAAAGATATATTTAACCAACACACAGGCTTTCGTAGCCATTAATATAATCATAGTACTATATTTCATGCTTTTTGAGAAATTTTGATAAAATTTCAGCATTATTTTGACTAGGAATGTGACTGCCCCTTGTACAAAAGATGTATTCAAAAAAACAACAACACAACCTAGGCCCTTTAGGCCGTCAAACAACACAGTTATCAATATTTCATAATTTACGAGAATAATAAAATGAGTCAAAAATTTGGCATTATTCCGGCTAAGAATGATGTTGCCCTCTATACAAGAAATGCATTCAAAACCAAACAATAAGCCACAAGACATTAAGGTCGCCAAATAGCACAATTATCAACATTTCATTCTTGGTGGAATAAGAATGCTCTTAAAATTTCAAAGGTCACATACATTATTGTCAAAGAAAGAATGCTACAAATTTACATGCTCATATCTAAGGCATTTTATTATACATAGTGTCGTGCAAAGAAGGTTTGATAATTACATTACATTACTTTGACTACAAGGCATTCTTGGTTTCTAAACTAAAAACAATAAATACAATAAATATAGAAAAGAATTAAATTATGTTCTAACTTAAGAGAAAAGTAGAAAGATAATAAAATAATTAAATTACACTTACTTGGAGAAGATAGAAAGAAAAAAGCAAAAATGGCAAAAAAGCTATGCTCCCTAAAGTGTGTCTTGTTCCCAGGAGTCCGTAGGTGCAAATGACTCATAAATCAAACGTCAGATGAGAGAAAACTACTTGGAAAACCAAAATTGAAGCTTAAACATTGGAAAAAATAGAGATATGGTCGGAGAATGAAGAAGAAGCCTTTTATATTGCCAAAATTGAGCAAGGGATGGGAACCCCATCTTTCGCTGAGTGACTTGTCCATCCCTTCCTATTTTCCACATTTTAACTCCATTTTTTACGATTTTTTAACCATTTTAATTGATTTTTCATTCTCTATCAATCTAAAATTTATTTTCAATATTATTAATATTCTTTTTATGTGGTACAATATTATTTTAACAACATATATAGGTTTTAATTACATTTTGTTACATACAGGTGTCCAAAAGTTTGAAATACCCTTTAAATTTAGTCATTTCTTTGTGGAATATTGATTTTTATATTCTAGACATTCCAGATCTTCTAGGCTTGGATATTCAGGTCATCAGGCCTTTTAAATCACTTGTAAAATGCAAACAAAGGTAAATACACTAATATGTAAATACAAAGCATGGGACATGCAAATATCTAACTTTTTGCATTCCGAAGGTGAAGGACAGGCAACTCATGGCTCGCAACAGGTGAGGGACAGCCGATTACTAAACAACTTGAAAACCTTAAAGGATCCTCTTTTAGCTCATTATTCGAGTTTGAGGTTCCTGAGAAGGACTTCTTTAGATAAACACCCATTGACTGCTGCCCTTTAATTTTGGGACCCGTGATTGCATGTATTTTGATTCACTCATAAGGAGCTATTTCGTTTACCTGAAGAGTTTGCTGCCATAGTGGGTTTTAGATTTGATCTCGATGTTTGACCATGCTCGCCCTCTCCTATTGTCAATTATCCTAAAGAGGTGGTCCATGCCTTGAGTGTTCTTCCTTCCGAGATTAGGGATTTAGTACCTCATGGGGAGACATTTTCGTTAGAGTGGTTGATAGATGTCTTGATCAATTTTGATGACATTCCCACTTTTCGTTCTGGTATGGTTATCCTTTGTTGCCTAGCTCAGTGCCTATTGGTGCATATTAGTGATCCCACAGCCGCAGATTATGGGTTATTTAATGTTGTTGATGGCACAATCCATTTTCATTGATCGTGGTAGAGACCATCATCAGCTTGGATGACTTTTATCTTAGGTCTCCTGCTTAGCGTGGCTCTCCATCCTTCTTTACAAGTAGTCATATACTTCTTTAGGTACATCCTTATTTTTAATGGTAGTACACCCCTTGTGGATTTTCATACTAACTTTTCTTTTTGAAATATGCATCCTTTCAGATTTTTCACACTTTTTTGTGCCTTATTTTTGCCTGAGATGAACCCAACTCACCCCAGTGGCTTTTTTTAAGGTATAGTTTTGTGAGAAGCTGCAACTATAGACCTACCTATAGACATGTCACAACTAGGCATCTTTAAAGAGAGTTTCAGTCAATTTAGGATGTAGTTAATTGGCTTGATCATTTAATAAATTCTAACATCAGGTTTAGGTGTCCCTGGTTACCTGTTACCTCTATTGTCAGGGATGGAGAGTCGGAATACGTTCCTCTTTGTGAACTTTATCGAGCCACCTTTTATGTTTTTGCCCATTGTGTTTGCTAGTTTGGGGTTAGACAAGACATTGTTAGGCATCCTCTAAGCTTTCGTGGAGGAATTCTCACTGCTCACTTTGTGGCAGAGTATTATAAGAAGATCTAGACTCAGCTTTTGGTGAGGATTACTATTTCTAACATGGGTGATTGTGATTTCACTACCTCTGACTCATACAAGCAATGGGTCACTAGTCCAACTGTCAACAATAAACTTTCTCACCTAAGGCACCTAGATGGAGAGAGAGATATGATACTGATAGATTAGATCAGACATTTTCATAGATGATGTTTCTGCTTTTATTGAACATAAGATAGAAAATGTTATTTTTAGACACTTAGATGACATTTATCAATAGGTGTATGACATTTCACTTCTGATTGCAGTGCACATGATCAGTATTTAACCTTTTCTTAATGACACATATTATTCAATCTTGAAATGAAACTTTATAAGGATTATAACTCTTGTCATCAATTAACCCTCTCGGGTTTTCTTGATTGATTATTTTCGATCAGCCTCTAATTTTTGCCTAGGATGCCTCTTTTCAGTTTCACCCTAGCGAGGCACCCAATTTTAGTAAAGCCGTTATCTTTTTTGGTTTTCGACCCATGGGATATTTATTCTCTTCTTTTTCTCTTTTAGTCCTTAGCTATGGAACCTTTTTAAACTATCGATATTTATAGGATCTTGAAACTTATTGGCATCACTTTCTGACAAAATAGCAGCTTGTTTTGATAATAGCTTCTTAAGTACAAAAGGTCTTTCCCATGTGGGCTTGAATTTGCCTCGGATGTCCGAAATCCCTGGCCTTATCTATTTGAACACTAGGTCTCCTTTTTTCAAAGGGCGCTTCCTAACTTTTTTTCCCAAATGAATGGGCCAACCTCTTCTGATAAACTTGATTGTGATAATATGCCTTCATTTTATCCCCATCAAGCAAATTAAGCTATGATAGTCTCTACCTAACCCACTCTGGTTTTGGTATCTTAGCCTCCAGAACTACTCTGAAAAACTGATGCTCAATTTCTATCGATAATATTGCTTCTGTTCCATAAACTAAAGAGAATGGAGTGGCTCTTGTTGAAATCCTGGTTATGGTCCTATAACCCTATAGTGAAAAGGGTAGCTTATCGACCCAATCCTTGTAAGCCCACACCATTTTGGCCTAAATTCTTTTTACATCTTATTGGTTGCTTCTACTGCTCTGTTTGCTTGAGGTCTATAAGGAGAAGACTTGTGATGTTGAACCCCATACCTAATAAGCATTTTTCTGGTTTCACTAGAAAATTGTAACCCATTGTTCAAGACCACATGATGAGGCAAACCATATTTACATATTAAAATTTTCTTGATGAACTTGGCCATATCCTGTGCATCTACCTTTTGAAAGATTCAGTTTCTAACCACTTAGTAAAACAATCAATGGCCATTATGATGAATCTATGTCCATTTGAGGTAGGTGGATGGATCATTTCCATAATATCTATTCCCTATGCCACAAATAGCCATGGCGATGTGAGGTTACACAACTTAGAGAAGGGTAAATGTCTCAGATTTGAATAATGTTAGTATAATTGGCACTCTTTGACATACTTAGTGTAACACCCTAATTCCTTAACCTTGGATAATCATCAATCATACCTAATCGAGATCAAGCATAAATACTAATAATAATAACACAGGCCATTATTACATGCCACAAATAAATAAATCAAACTTATGGATAATTAATCATAACATAAAAGGGCTTCAAGCATCTTGAAATCCTCAAGGCAATTGCATCTTGCCCGCTCCTCTAGTGTTTCTCTTGAAACCTACATGGATAAACAAACCCGTGCTAAGCTATAAAGCTTAGTGGGGAACAAAAATCTATATATATAAAACCTCTTTTCACAATTCATCACATTTCATGTATAAAACTTTCACAATCACATAGGTTAACATATGAGTCTATTATATTCTTCATTCCATAAATAACATTCTTAGGAGAATCTTCGACCTTACTAATGGATATCATGTTTACAATAATTTAACGTGTTATGAAACTCTTCTCATTACCTAAAAGCTTAGCCATTCATCAGTATCGCCATTATCTTACCCTTTTCTTTTCTGACCTTAGTATAAATCATGCATCTTTTAATTCTTTTAATCAAGAGGCTGGACACCATGGTTATTAATGGTACCAGAGTTCCACTTATTACATTAAATCACATGGTCACCTAAGATAGGAATTCAACATTAATTCATAATATAAAGGCGTATTTAAGTCATATAGCATCTACAAGTAGTCCTGGTAGGCATACTTACTTTATATATATCATACAATTCTCATATGAGATTCACAAACTTTGCATCCTTCATGCTATCTTAGCATGGTAACCTGATTCTCTTACAAGCATCATTTTATGTCATGCATTGCACTTGGTTAAATGAATGCTATCATTATGTCTACATGTGTGTAAACATTTATATATAAATAAACAGATTGATAGAGTGGTAGGTGATAATAAAGAACAAGCATTACATATCAAGATTATAAGACAAAGTCTCAATGTCACATGTATGCATTTTATAAATAGAGTACATGAAATTTAATGCACATGTTATAGTTCATATAACTTCTAGTACAATAGTGTATGCTTTAGGGTTTATATAATCTCTATGGAATCCCATCGATGGAACCATCTCATACCAGTACTCATATGGAAATCTTCCTTGATTGAAGTGAGACATTTCAATCATGTATTAAAAAGCATGACATTTCATTTCATAAAATAGTTTATAGTCAAAAAGAATTTAAGACAATCAAACAATAGGTCATTCCTTATGCTTACATCACATAAATAGAGCAATCAATGCATGTTTTACTTTATCTTGTGTATATTTTATCATCTTTAATAGCCTGCCTAAGCACTAGTTCAAAGGATGGATAATGGAAGTAATGGATACCCGAAGGTATCAAACTATGGATATCCGAGATATCAAACAATGGACCCAAACGGGGTCAAACAATGGTTCCAGTAAGGAACAAACTATAGACCCAAATAGGCCGAACGATGGTTCCATTAAGGAACAAGAACCAAACGGGGTCAACTATGGCAGCTGCAACTATATCCTTTTAGGCATGCCTATCTAATCCACAACTAAACTAAGACCCACAGGCTTAACCACTTTAAGAACGTTTTTGATTTACCATGGTATTCTTTACTTAGTACATCATCATTTGGCTGAAAGCCTCATTTCATAAAAGAATGCATATCATTCTAATCATATTTACATATTGAGCTATAGGCTCCAGTATATATGGACGTTATCATATTATCACATAGTTGCATCAAATTTCTTTCATTCATATCATAATAGTTGTATGATTATGCAAACATAATAAAATATAACATTTCATTGATTTATCTCGTCATAAACAATGTTATAAATGGTTTCCATAAGGCAATATAAAAATATGAATCTTGCTACTAAAAACCTTTATAACATTAAATGCATATCCATAAACATATAAATGCAACTTAAATCATGGCAATACGGGATTTTGCTATTTATACTTGTTCACATATTAAGTTAGACCACTTATCATATCATAGTTACATCAACAATAGACATAGATATATCAATAATAGACATTGTAATTACCTGCTTCATCAATAGTTCTCAATGACATACCTTGTTGTTGTTCGCCGGGAGTGGCTTACATACCATATCATAGTCATTCATATCAACACATAATCACTTAAACTATAATTAAGTAGCTGTGAACAACATAATAAGATGAATACACTAATTACATCCTTAAGTCAACACTGGTTCTTAGTTAAGCCTTTAGTTTACTTTTATAGTCTATTAGATCATGGACCACAGGTTGTATACCCTAATGAGATCATATATGTATCAAGTCATCATACTTGAACATTTTATCTTATATTATCTTACCATCAAATACATTTATGTACTATTAACCCATCTTATATGCCAGCACATTACTTGCGGGTATGAGGCTTGCATAGTAAAATACATGGAATAAGAAAAAAGACAAGCATGTTTCTCCATATCAAGGCTAATCACTACTTTCCGTTATGACTTAAAGTATAACTTAACTCCTACGATCTCATGATTGAGCCTAAAAAGGCAATGTCCCAACTTTTTCAACTTAGACTTATAATCTTGCAACTATTATCTTATTGTCATTAGGTTATGTCATATTATTCTCATGTCATTGTAGAGGAATATCATTGTGCCATATTTTTGGGCAAGGCCAAATCATATGCGTATACTCATTATAATACAATCAAATACAAGTAAATACTTTCATGTATTCTAATGTTAGTTTTACTTTACTAATTTTATTCCCATATATCATTTCATTTAATCACATGCTTGGTGTCATAACTTATCTTTATTTTATGTTTGAAATGTTTTGAATTTACTTAAAAGGGTTTAGACTAGCTTTGGTGACAATATAGGGCTTAAAAATCATGTTTGGATGAAGTAGGGAAGTTTCACGAGTCGTGAGAGGTGTCACTACTCGTGAAAGGGAGTAAACTTCACGACTCGTGCACTTGTTCACAAGTCACACATGTCACGAGTCGTGACAGGAGTCACGAGTCGTGAACAGTTATAGCAGTTTTCTGAGTTCGATTTATGAGCAGTTTTTGACATATCAAAAGGAATTTTCTGAAACAATGGTCTTCTACAAACTTGTTCCATTATGTTTCTAGTTTCTAAAACATCAAAAATCATCTTGATATAATTCCTATATTTTCAGATATTTACAAAACACTAAGGTCTGCTCCAAGTGACTGGGCAGCAAACTGTTCCAGAATTCAAACCGGAATATGGCCTAGTTAGAGACAGATTTAGAACTTGGTTTCTTCATATGAAATATAGGTATGGAAGTCTATTTTCAAATGCAAAAAGAATCATTCAATTTTGGTGTTTCACTAGCTCAACTTATAAGCAAAATAGTTCAGATAGGTCTGAAGAGACATTTGACTCGTGAAGGGGTTTCACGAGTGAAGTAAAGGAATGAGGTTCACGACTCGTGAAGAGGTTTACGAGTGAAGAAAAATGGCTAACTTTCATGACTTGTGAAGGGGCTTAAGAGTGAAGCAAAAGGGATAACTTTCACGACTCGTGAAAGGGCTCACGAGTAAAGCAAGAAGGCCAACTTTCATGACTTGTGAAGGGATTCACGAGTCGGACAAGAATGCACGACTTGTGAAAGGATTCACGAGTCAATAACCAAAGAAGAATAACACATTCACGAGTGACCTAGGGGCAATTAGTTCACAACTCGTGAAGACATTCATGAGTTGAACAAGAATGCACGACTCGTGAAGACATTCACGAGTCAACAGGTAACGAAGGCATGAGGAAAATAAGGCAAAAGTTCATGACTCGTGAAGGCATTCACTTATCAGTCTTTATTTCCATCTCGATTTATGTATCCAGAAAACCTAACCCTAATTCCTTTAATTTTATCTACAGGCAACACTTATTAGTAACACTCCCATTCAAAAAATTATCATAGTAGTCCCATACCTCATTAAAGCTTCAGCTCTTTCTTTGATCCTCTTGATCCATCTCTTTTGCTCATAAATTCTTCCTTCTCCTTCACTTGATCTATCTACTTCTCTCTCTTCTCCTTACACATGGTGATAACAATAAGATCTTGTAATCCCTCACCAAAACATCACAAATTAAAAGAAAAGAAGGAGAAATCGTTAAGGGAAACATTACCTTTGATGTTAGCTCACAAACCCTAGCTCCTTTTCTCCAAACTGTGACCATAGCGAGAGAGAGAGAGAGAGAGAGAGATCCCTCAAAATTCCCATCTCTATCTCTCCCAAAACCCTTAATTTATAGTGGGATAAATATCTCACTAAGGAAATTACCACTATACCCTTATGCACAATTAAACCCCCATTATTTCAATTTCTTCCAACTTAACCCCAAGACTTTCTAATTCACTTCAATTATATCCTTTTCTTTAATTGTAATTTAACTTAACTCATATACTAACATGCTGAAATTACCAAAATATCCTTCTTGGGACTTAATCTCGATAATTGCAAAATAATCCAATTTTGCATTAATTAACGGTAATCCTCCTTAATTAACTATATTCCGATCAGGGCCATGATTGGGTCCTCACACTTAGAACAGTCATTGTCCATTGTGAGCCAAAAGAAGCCCTACCTCATAATCCTCTTTGCCAAGGCTAAACCATTCATATAGGATCCACGTACTCCTGCATGTACTTCCTCTATTACTTTCTTGGCTTCCTTTTCATCCAAATATCTCAGTTGGATTCCATTGAGTTGTCTTTTGTAAAGCTTTCCTTCTACAATAATGAATTGAGTTGCCAGCTTATGAATCATTCTTTGGTCCTTTTCAGTTTCTTCCTTAGGGAACACCAACTTTTCTAATTTATTCTGGGTATCATAATATCAAGGCTTTCCATCATCCACTTTGATGTCCATGATTTGTTCCTTTTCAAAGCATGGCCTATCGAAACTCGAGATTAATGCAGGCTTTATAATTATTCACTTTGGATTGTCCCACATAGACACTAAGGTAGCCAAGGCATCTACCAACTAATTTTCTTCTATGGGCACATATCCAAAAGTACAAACCTCAAACTAACTGCTCAAAACCTTTAGATATCTGAGACAAGGCAATAAGTGTTCCTCCTGCACTGACCATTCACCCCTTACTTGGTAAATAATTAGAGATAAATCTCCAAACACTTCTATAGATTTTACCCTGACAACGAGTAGAGCTTTTAACTCGAAAATGCAAGCTTCATACTTTGCTTCATTGTTCATGGCTTTGTATCTTAGCTCTATAGCTAATGGCATCATTTCTCCTTCTAGGTAACAAAGATCACTCCTGCTCTTACTTTTTTTTTATTCACAGCTTCATCGAAGTACATCTACCAACCTTGGACCACTATGGCTGTTACTTTCTCGTTGAGGAATTCATAAGTCATTTCTTCTCCTTTTAAAGGTTGATAAACTAGGAACTTTACCACTGCTCTTCCTTTAACGGTTTTTCTAATAATGTATCCTATGTCGAATTCTTGCAAGAGAACTAACCATCTTCCCATCTTTCCTAATAACGAGGGGGAATTTTGCAAGTATCTTTGGGATTTTGCTTGGCCACACCTTGTATACTATAAGAATAAAAGTAATGCCTCAATTTATTAGACGCCTATATGACTACCAAATAAATCTTTTTAACTTCTATGTACTTCACCTCATAAGGGATTAATTTCTTATTGAGATAGTATAGTGTGTATTCAATTTGGAAATCATCCTCTTATGCCATTATAAGCCTCACTGAACTGTCTTCTATTACTAGTACAAAATCAGAGGTTTACCTATCTGAGGCAGTCTCAACACTAGCGGATGTAGTAGGTATTCCCTAATGGTATCAAATGCTTTTTGACAATCCTCATTCTAGACTATGGGCTAGTCTTTCTTGAGCGACCTGAAGATTGGTTTGTAGATGGAAGTTAACTTAGCAATAAACCTACTTATTTACTGAATCTTGCTAAAAACCCTCTGACTTCCTTTTCCTTTTAGGGTACTGGCATCTCTCTAATGGCCTTTACCTTGTCAGGATCTAACTCTATACCTCTCTTGCTCACGACTTGGCCTAAAAGCTTACCTAAAGTGACTCTGAATATGTACTTTTTTGGGTTGAGGCAGATATTGTACTTGTTGATCTTCTGAAAAAAAAAACTTCTCTAATACCTCGAAGTGACCTTCTTTAGTAACTAACTTAATCATCATGTCATCTACGTACACCTCCACTTCCTTATGAATCAAATCATCCAAAATCTTAATGGCCATTCTCTGATAGGTAGAACTTACATTTTTAAGCCCTAAATACATGATTCAGTAGGCATATGTCTCCCACTCAGTTATGAAAACCAGTTTGATCCTATCCTTTATCTTGTTTAGAATCTAATTGTACCTAACATATCCATCCACGAAATTGTACATGGTACAAGTGGCTACACTATTGACTATAACATCTATATGAGGCAAGGGAAAATCATCCTTGGGACAAGCCTTTTTTAGATTTCTGTAATCTTCATAGACTCTTACCCTGCCATCTTTTTTTGCTACGGGAACTATGTTTGCTAATCACATAGAGTATTGGACTTCCACTAAGAACTTAGCCTCTATTTGCTTTCTAACTTTATCTTTAATCTTCTCAGCCCATTCCGACCTAAGTCTTCTAAGCTTTTGCTTAACTGGTTTATACCCTAGCTATGTCAAAATGGCATGTTTAGTGACTTCATGATCTATTCCTAGCATGTCTTCATAGGTCCAGGCAAAGACTTTTTCATATTTTTACAATAATCTCTCAAATTTTTCTCTCTTTGGGAGTTATATCTGACACTAATAAAATTTCCTTTGGATTTTCTTTATTTCCAAGATTAAATGAACTTGTGTTTGTTGAGTTAATGTCAAATATAAATGCTTTATGATCATAATCATACATATTGAAATCAAAAGAAACATCACACAAGTAAGCAAAATTATTCATCTCATTAATGTAATCAAAAGAGCAAACATTGTTCTCATCAACAAGTTCAAGAACATAAACAACATCAATAATAGTGTTTTCTTCAATCTTGTCAACATCAAACATCCCTCCAACCTATGGGTCAGCTTTGGGTGATCCTTTAACTTGCATCTTCTCTTTGCCTTTTAGCTAAGTAGCAAACAACTTCTATGTTATGACTTCCTGTGGTGCTTCTTTGTCTAAGACTAAATGGTGTAACAAAATCTCCTCATCCCAGAAACCCTCAATTGGTTTGATGATTCCCTATTCCTAATCAAAGACATCATTGAACAACTCAAATCCCGACACTAGCTCACCCTCTATCATCAGATGCTTATTCTTTCCACAATAAAGACACGAGCCTGAAGCTAGTATGAAACTCTGAGAAATGTGAGGAATCCCTTTCATTGCTTCCTTCTCCTTACCATTCTCACTGGAGCCTCAAAGACTAATACCTTTTTATCCTTCTGACCCCTAACAGCTACAACAGTCTAAAGTCCTTAAGAGTTATTGTCTAAATTAGCACTAGGTAGAAAATTCATCTTTTTAAAAATATTGATTACTTGAGGACTATTAGGAAGGTGACCTTTATTTTCTTCATCATTAATAATTTCCACATGAAACCCGTTAAATGGTTGTTTGGCTATTTCGAGCACGGATACCTGGTTCTTTCTCGTTGCCTTAATAGTGAGCACTTGACCGTTATAGGGAAATTTAATCATCTGGTGCAATGTAGATGGTGCTCCTCCTAGCTTATGAAACGTATCCTCTCGAAAAGTACAGAGAAATTTTCTAGGATAGGCAGAACCACAAACTTGTCTTTAGTCTTTATGGGCCTTGTCTTTACCATAGCCTTAAAAGGTGATACGGAACCCCAAGGTTAAAGAACCCGACACCCCTTGAACATACACTTTGATCTCAAAACGCAAAGAAGACAAACACCCTCCTTATTGAACCCCTAAACAACACGTGAATGGAAACGCAAATAATCGGGATAATAAGAATAGGAACACGCCACAATCAAATGATTGATAAGTAATCCTAATTCTTGATGCAATAGAAAAGAAAGCAAGCAAACTCACAATCTCTCTAAGAATTTCATCTAAGCCAAGAGAAAACTCTCAAAAGTTTATAATTTGATTCAATAATATATATCCCTCTTTACAAGTTATAATAACCTATTTATAGCCTCCAAACCTTATGGGAATGGGTATACATAAGTCCAATAGGTTTAAATCACTAAATTCAAGCTAAAATAAGCTAAAACAACTACTTAAAACCCTACTAAGGTAAAGTGACGAATTTGAAGCCCAAAATAAAAGACTAAACAAAATAAAAGACTAACTAATAACCCAAATAACTAAATAATCCCTTTAAAAGGAAGCCCACACGCCTAAGCCCACATTTACAACTTAAATGAGTCATGTGACTTTTAAATGAGGCACATGACTTGTATTATTAAAGCCCAAAGTTGTATAAGCCAAAAATTGATGGTAAAGCACCAAATATGCCTCCTATAAGTTGGAGCACACCCCAATGACATTTGGATCTTTTATTTATGTGTTTGAACTCCATTTAGACCCATTTGAATGTAATAAGGTTGCCCCTCTTCAATGGCATAAGATAGCCCTCTTGGATTCGTATCATTGCCTCCCTCTTTAGAAAAGATTCGTCCTCGAATTTTCGTCTTGCAATAGTTGGGAATTGGCACTTAAGGAATACATTCATCTTCATAAATGATCTTTGGCATTGGTGGAAATAGTATGAATGCTTCTTCATTAAAGAACTCATCATGATCCTGCAAGTTATATACAAAAGAACTATGCAAAACATGGTTAGTATTTAATACAATGATATGATTTTAACCTTCGTCACTTCCCATGTGCACCTCATCCTCCTTATGCAGTAGAGGAGAAATTGTAACATTTAGATCTTCCATCTCCACTAAACTAGCTTCTTCATTCTCAAAACCCGAAACCCCTTGAACATACACTTTGATCTCAAAACGTAAAGAAGACAAACACCCTCCCTATTGAACCCCCAAACAACACGTGAATGGAAACGCAAATAATCGGGATAATAAGAATTGGAACATGCCACAATCAAATGATTGATAAGTAATCCTAATTCTTGATGCAATAGAAAAGAAAGCAAGCAAACTCAAAATCTCTCTAAGAATTTCGGCTAAGCCAAGAGAAAACTCTCAAAAGTTTATAATTTGATTCAATTAATTGTGTTTACAACCTAGGGTAGCCTATTTATAAGGTGGCTAACCCTAATTAATTCTTTAAAACCCTAATTTAAATGCTCATATGGCCTTACATGAATTTTCTTGGGCTTTTACAAGCCAATTAAGCCCAAATAAGTCTTAAACACACTTAAAACAAAACTAATTAATAAACCATATAGGCCTAAAATGAAAGCCCAAAAGAAAGACTAAAATAAATAACCAAACTAACTAAAACTAAACCCAAAAGAAGCCCACACACCTAAGCCCACATTTACAAATTAAATGAGTCATGTGACTTTTTAAATGAAGCACATAACTTGTACAATTAAAGCCCAAAGTTGTATAAGCCCAAAATTAATAGTAAAGCACCAAATCTGCCTCCTATAAATTGGAGCATATATTTATGTGTTTGAACTCCATTTTAAAGTCATAAGATTGGCCCTCTTCAATGGCATAAGATAGCCCTCTTGGATCCGTATCAAAAGGTCCCAACAACTTGCCTTTTAGAGTTGTCATATGCAGAAATGGTCAGATCAGACTTGCTTAGCATACTCTCATTCAATCCGAAAGATAAAATTGCCACCAAAGGGCAGACATTAATGGAGGACCCATCATCTATCATCACACAAGCTGTGTGTTTTCCATTAACTTAAGCCTTGATGTAGAGGGGATAATTATGACTTCTTCCTCTCGAAGGCAAGTCAGCATTAGAGTACATCATTTTTTCACTGGTTTCTCCCTTAACCAAATCTAACAACTCAGAGGGCAAGATAGTGGTAGCAATAGTAGCTTCATTTAAGGCCTCCACCAATTTCTGTCTATGTAAAGGAGATTGCCTTAATAAATCCCAAATATATATCTGAGCTTATGTCATCTTCAACTGCTTGATTGTCTTATCATCCTTAATTTCCTTCTCCATTAGCACTACAATGGGAGCTGGTTGCCTTTTGATTTCTGAGCCCACTCTCTCACTCCTTGTGACTACTTTAACTTCATTCTCTTCCTCTAATTCCCCTTTATCTTAATTGGCTAAACTTGAGATATTAATAGGCACCAAAATCCCTTCATTTTCACTTTTTGTGGGAGTATCCCAATAGTAAATCATAAAAACTGGCTGATTTTCCTCAACTGGATTTGTTGCTTTCGGAGTAGAGCTAGTAATAGCCAAATACTCGTCCCTATACAGATCTTTCATCACATAGCACTTAGGTAAGCTAGACCCAATCATATACACTGGAGGGGGTATAACATTATATCCTCCCTTCTTCTTATCCCTATTCTCAGGGTTTGAAATCTGCTTGTTATCTATCAAATCCTAAATCTTGTTCTTCAAAGTGACGCAATAATTGGTCAAATGCCTTATGTGCTGATGGTATGAACAATACTTATCCTTTCTAGGGTAGGGGAGCCCCTAACTCTTTATGGGCCTTAATGGTAATGGTTAAAGCTTCCCTTCTTTAACCAACCTATTCAACACCCAAAATAGTGATTTCCCCAAGTTAAAATAATGCCTTTGCTGGCTAGCCTATGTATTGAACACCTTTGTGGTTTTTCCAGTTCTATTCTAGCCACTACTATTACTAACAGCCTTATTACTGCCAAAATTCCTTCTCACATTCTCGCTACTTGCCTTTCTAGCTAAGTACTCTCCTTCAACTTTTATAGCTATATCCTTTAAGGATTCCCAGTCTTTCAAACCCTTCATCTTCAAACCATCTCTCAAGTATATATGCATTTTGGATAAACAACCTGATATGATCAATTATGTCAGGTTTCATTTTCATTTTCATCACCCTATTCCTTTATCTGGTGAGATATTCATTGAAAGACTCATCATACTTCTATTGGAGTAACTCAAGGTCTTTCAGGGTGACTTCCATCTTTGTACTGTAGTGGTACTACTTAAGAAATTCCTTAGTCAGCAAGTCCCAATCTTCCTTAGTTTGCCTATCCAAACCATGATACCAGTTTATTGCAGGCCCAGTCAAACTCAAGCAAAAGTATTCCACTTTCTATTCTTGGATAGGGTGGTCCCATTCATGATCAGCGTGTACTACTTGATATGTGTTGAAGGGTTTGAGGTATCATTAAACCTCAGTAGATGCAGCATCTTGAACCTTTGGGGCAATGGCTCATATTATCCAAATCCCTATCTTCAAGGTTCATTTCCCTACCAATAAAAAATAGCCTACATATGGCTTCAATCTTTTCCTCTATCTCTTTGAAAGCTAGATCCTCGGCACTAGGACTTTTTTACTCTTATGTTCATCATTACAGGGATATAGTCTTCATCCTCCTTCTCTACAAAATCATCTTCAGGATTATACCTTCTCTCCCTCTTAGGTTGATCTTAAAGCACAATCGTATCAGTTGTGGCAGTATTCCCAATATGCATTGGCTCCGCTATCTCGCGAACGGATGTTACAGGTTGAGTTCTAGCATTAGGTGTTACAGACGCCACCATTCCATAAATCATAGCTAACTTCCTTTCCTCAAATTCCTGTAGGCATCTATCTAGTCTTTGGTTTAAGTCATCCCTCACTATTGAAGGCCCAATAGGAGTGACATTGACCTTTTCCCTTAAAAATGAAAACCTTACGGTGGTATCATTAGCAACTCTCCCAATCTTATTTCCCTTTTTGGCCTCATTCACTTCATCGTTAACCATTTCTAAACTTGTTTCCTAATTGCTTTTCGATAACTAATCGAAACCCAACTCAGAATTGACTTTTAAATCCAAATTTAAACAAATATTTGATCTCAGTAGACTGGATATAGACCTTCAAACCAGGCACCTATTTGACCCTTTGGACCACTTAGATGAGTTTATGATGGCTATAAGAATCAGAGGATAGGAATGATGTATGGATAGGGTATATACATAATGTATGAATGCCATGCATGGTTTCATTAGACGTCAATCACAAACACACATAAGCATAGACAAAGCCTTTTAATCTTATTACTCCTACATAGGAGGTCATGCAATTTCTTTCCTAAGTGGGCTTAGCCCATAGGTAAACAGGGTACTTAATGGACACGTATGGTGCATGGCAGAAAACTAGCATTTATTTGAAAGTGCAGGCATATGGGTTTTGACCATTATGTATTTTAACTAAACTCATATAGATTGGGTAGGGCCCACCAGGGCATGGTAGTTTTTGAATGGTACCCTTCTAATTTGTTTGAGTTCAGCCAATACATAAAGGTCCACATAATAAACAAAAATTATTTTGGTTATACAACCTAGGGAAAGTTGCTATTGTCATTTACATGTGTTTGAGTCAAGGGTGACAAAACTTTAAGGCTACCCAAGCATGGTTCCTGCCATTAGGTCTAGTTCATCACGAGCATAATAACCAATGGGTCACCATTTTATATACCATTTGGTACTAGAGTCGGGCTGATAGGTCTCCTTGACACCTCCCTACATTGAGTGAACATAAGGTTTGCTTCAAGATAGCATCGGGGCTGAAAAAGGATGCATAACTTGTTGGATTTTAACGGTTACATGCATCACATACATGAGTGGAATTTTAAAATTTTTTTAACCATTAGATCTAATCTTGCCATGAATACACAATATGACTATATGAGAATAAGAAAAATCGCCTTTGATTTTTGTTGAACAGTTGATTTTACTTCGCACCGGGTTGTCGCAAACCACAGTGTTTAAAATCGAGCACCTTCAATGAGTAATCCACACTAGAGAGGGATAAATTAAACCAACAAATTGGTGTTTAACTAGGGCTGGCCGAAATTCCAAGAAGCTAGCTTGGAGTTGGCACAAAAAGGAGAGAGAGAATAGAGAAAAAGACTTTCTTTTTGTTTTAATCACTTAACCCTAATTCCTCATTAGTTGGCCTTTTATAGTTAGGTTAAAATTCCAACTCCTTAATGAGATTAGGCTCTTTAAAATTGTTGGAGAATTATTAATTGGGCCCCTGAATTAATTATAATCATTTGGGCTTAATTAAATCTTTTCATAAAAGACCATGTACAAAATCCACAAACTAGGCCCTTTGTGCATCTAATTGGATTTAAATACCCAAATGGATTCCAAATCCAACCAAATTAAATATGTGAGTTCCATAACACTTATGTAACATATATAAATTAATTTGGTGCATGAAATGGGCCATTAAGGCCTTCTGTATTGGAGTAGGCGTGTAGCCCTTACAGAATGGCTTCCGCCAACTTTCTTCATTCCTCTGGCCCTTAATAATTCCTCCAATGGACCTATTAATTATTATATTAGTCCTATAACACTTATAGTAGTCTTATAACACTTATAAAATAATAATAATTAATCATGAAATACATTATTTCATTTAGGTTCAATTTACAGAACATTTCTCAAAAGTTCCGCGGACAATTTTACTTGATCATAATTAATTAAACTCTGTAATTAATTATTATCATATTCACTTCTCTTCCTTCATAATAATATCAAATATTATTATCCTTGTTATTTTACCATTTTATCCTTTCTCTATATATGTGTGACCTATTGGGTTCTTGTCAATGTTGGCAGTATAATATGTAATTGTGAGTTCTATTCAAAACTCACATGATTCAAACTCCTTTAAATCATTTTATCAATCTCTATTGATATTTTGATACATCATTATACAAGTCATGATTGGCCTCTAGCTAGGCATCATGACTACCCAAATGTCAGGAAAGTCATGTGGTTTGACTGTACCCTTCCATAGAAATAGTTACCGTGCAATTACTCCTTTCACCACTCTTATCTCAATTAGATTCTGAGTATGGATTTCTGTCAACTGATATAAATCTAATTATGTATGTTCTATTAATTTAACCATTGTTCCCAAAATGCCCTCCATGGATCTCTATCCATCTTGGCATATTACTCTGGCCAGAGATTCTCTGAACAAGGCAATCATAGAAACATGCGAGATAACTTCCCTTGTTAAATCTGGGATGGTGAATCCTTTGTCAATCACTCAACTATCTTCAAGTAGGTCATGATATACCCAATCTCCTAACTATGTTCACTCCCAGTTGGAAGTAATCAGTTATGGAGTCAAAGTGTACCACTTGCTACTTAAGATAACTTTGGTGATCTCAAGTCTAAGGATACTTGCACAACCGCTATGAAGAGATTCCTCACTGACATTGATTTAATATCCATGTGAGGATTCTCTTTGCAGGTCTCCAATGAACTTGTTCTTCTAACAAGCATCCACATGTTAGCTTTGATTATCTTCCATAATCACAGTTATGAGAACCACTGCTTGAACCATTCAAGAAGCATAACATGTGCTAGTCTGTCCGAATTAACAATGTCCTATCTTGTTAATTCTATAACTAGGGATATTTAGATATTAAGACATTTGCATGCAATAGATATCTCACATCATGAACACCTTCATGATTGCATTTGCACTGTGTTTATAATATCTAGGACTTCATTTATTAATTTAAGATTTACAAACTCATGTATTTAAACATAGCATTAATAAATGAATGATGCCTTTTAATAAGAATATAAATTTTATACATATGAAAAACATCCCTATTACATGGGCTCTAGGGCATACTCTCTAACAATCTCCCACTTACACTAGAGCCAATCACTCCTATGTCTCAAAGCCATGCTATTTATATGGTGATCATGCTTAATATGGGAAAGTGCTTTAGTGAGGGGATCCGCCACATTGTCATCTATGGGAACCCTTTCTATTTTCACATCATTTTTAGCTACTATTTCCCTTATGAGATGGTAGCATCTGAGAACATGCTTGGATCGCTGATGAGACCGTGGTTCCTTTGCTTGCGCAATGGCTCCATTGTTGTCACAATATAAAGGAATCGGATCAACAATGCTAGGCACCACACCTAGTTCAGTTATGAGCTTTTTAATCCAGACTGCTTCTTTGGTTGCTTCTGAAGCAGCAATGTACTCATCTTCCATCGTGGAATCAGCAGTTATTTCTTGTTTGGAACTTTTCCAACTAACTGCTCCTCCTTCCATTATGAACACATAACCAGATTGTGATTTACAATCATCTTTGTCAGATTGGAAGCTGGCATCTGTATACCCATTTACTTTCAAACTGACCTCTCCATATACCAAGAATATATCCTTAGTCCTTCTCAAGTACTTAAGAATATTCTTAACAGTTGCCCAGTGTTCCTCTCCAAATTTGGATTGGAATCTGCTTGTGACACTCAAAGCAAATGCTACATCTGGACGTGCACATAACATAGCATACATGATAGAACCAATTGCAGATGCATATGGTATTCTATTCATGCTCTCTCTATCCTCTAGTGTATGCGAACACATAGACTTAGAAAGGTGTTTCCCATGCACCATGGGTATAAACCCTTTCTTAGAGAGATCCATATTGAACCTCTTTAATACTTTATCTATATATATACTCTGAGAAAGACCTAGCAACCTATTGGATCTATCTCTATAGATCCTTATTCCCAGAATATAGGATGCTTCTCCAAGGTCTTTCATGGAGAATTGCTTGGATAACCATATTTTAACAGATTTGAGAAGAGAAATGTCATTTCCCATGATCAATATGTCATCTACATATAGAACTAGGAAGACAATTGCACTCCTACTGACCCTTTTATACACACAAGGTTCATCTTCATTCTGTGAGAAACCAAACTCTTTGATTGTCTCATTGAATCATATGTTCCAGCTCCTAGAGGCTTGCTTCAATCCATAAATAGATCTTTGAAGCTTGCATACCTTTTCGCCATTTCCTGATGTGAATCCTTCTGGTTGTGTCATTTACACATCCTCAGTAAGATTTCCATTAAGGAAAGCTGTCTTCACATCCATTTGCCAAATCTCATAATCATAATGAGCTGCAATGGCTAAAAGTATTCTTATAGATTTAAGCATCTCTACAGGAGAAAATTTTTCGTCATAGTCAATACCTTCTTTTTGACGATAACCTTTTGCTACTAAGCGAGCTTTATAGGTAACTTATTACCTTCCATGTCAGTCTTCTTTTTGAAGACCCATTTGCACCCTATGGGTTTTATCCCTTCAGGTGGTTGAGTTAAAGTCCATACTTTGTTCTCATACATGGAGTCCATTTCAGACTGCATAGCCTTAAGCCATAAATCACTTTCTGAACTGTTCAAAACTTCTTGATAGCTTGTAGGCTCATTGTCCTCTACTATAGTTATGCCTCTATCCGAATCAATGTGAAATCCATATCTCACAAGGATAGAATGCATCCTAGTAGCTCTTCTAGGATTTTGTGTATAATCAGGTTCAACTGTAATCTCATCATTATGAAATTCAGTTTCGGGTTCAATCGGTTGATCATCTTCTATTTGTGGGTCTTGAACTTCACCAAGTTCAATTTTACTCCCACTGTCCTCTCGTAGGAGAAATTCTCTTTCCAAGAAGACAGCATGCCTTGAAACAAACACCTTTTGTTCTAAGGGATGATAGAAATAATATCCAAACGTTTCTTTTGGATATCCCACAAAGAAACATTTGTCAGACTTAACATCCAGTTTGTCTGACATTGTCCTCTTCACATAAGCAGGACAACCCCATACTTTCATATGAGAAAGCGTGGGTTTCTTGTTATTCCACATCTCATATGGAGTAACATCAACCGATTTACTAGGAACTCTGTTTAACACATAAATAGCAGTTTCTAGTGCATATCCCCAAAAGGACATAGGCAAGTCCGCTCGGCTCATCATTGATCGAACCATATCTAATAGTGTTCGATTTCTCCTTTCAGATACACCATTGTGTTGTGGTGTATATGGAGGAGTCCATTGAGATAAAATCCCATTATCTCTAAGATAATCCTTAAACTCTTGACTTAAGTATTCTCCACCTCGATCTGATCTAAGTGTTTTAATACTTTTGCCAAGTTGTTTCTCTACTTCATTTCTGAACTCTTTGAACTTTTCAAATGCTTCAGACTTATATTTCATTAGATAAATGTATCCAAACCTGGAATAATCATCTATGAAAGTAATGAAGTAGGAGTAACCTCCTTTGGCATGTGTAGTCATTGGACCACATACATCTGAATGTATTAAGTCCAAAACCATTTTAGCTCGTTCTCCTTTACCAATAAAGGGAGCTTTTGTCATTTTTCCAAATAAGCAAGATTCACATATATCAAATGATTCATAATCAAATGATCCTAAATCTCCTGACTTGTGTAATTTGGTCATGCGTTTTTCATTTATATGGCCTAAACGACAATGCCATAAGTATGAGGTATTTAGATTATCATGTTTCATTCTCTTGGTATCCACATTATGTACTTCTTTAATTAAATCAAGAACAAATATACCATTCTCAATGATAGCTTTTGCATAAAACATATTGTTCTTAAAAATGTAACAACATTTGTCCTTTAAAGAAATATCATAATTGTTCATCAAACGACTGAAAGAAATAATACTTTTGGATAAAGCTGGAATATAATAACAATTATTTAATTCCAGTACTAATCCACTAGGAAGAGGCAAATAGTAAGTGTTGGATTTTTATGGTTACATGCATCACATACATGAGCGGAATTTTTAAATTTTTTAACCATATGATCTGATCTTGCCATGAATACACAATATAACTATATGAGAATAAGAAAAATCACCTTTGATTTTTGTTGAACAGTTGATTTTACTTCGCACCGGGTTGTCGCAAACCACAGTGTCCAAAATCGAACACCTCCAATGAGTAATCCACACAAGAGAGGGGTAAATTAAACCAACAAATTGGTGTTCAACTAGGGCTGGCCGAAATTCCCAAGAGCTAGCTTGGGAAGTGGCGCAAAAGTGGAGAGAGAATTTAGAGAAAGGACTTTCCTTTTGTTTTAATCACTTAACCCTAATTCTCATTAGTTGGCCTTTTATAGTTAGGTTAAAATTCCAACTCCTTAATGAGATTGGGCTCTTTAAAATTGCTGGAGAATTATTAATTGGGCTTCTGGAATTAATTATAATCATTTGGGCTTAATTAAATCCAAATTAAATCTTTTCATAAAAGACCATGCACAAAATCCACAAACTAGGCCCTTTGTGCATCTAATTGGATTTAAATACCCAAATGGATTCCAAATCCAACCAAATTAAATATGTGAGTTCCATAACACTTATGTAACATATATAAATTAATTTGGTCCAAGAAAAAGCCCTCTAAGCCCTTCTGTATGAAGTTGGCGTGTAGCCCTCTTCTGGAGGGCTTCCTCCAACTTCTTCATTCCTTTGGCCCTCTATAATTTCTCCAATGGTCCTATTAATTATTATATCAGTCCTATAACACTTATAGTAGTCTTATAACACTTATAAGACAATAATAATTAATCATGAAATACATTATTTCATTTAGGTCCAATTTACAGAACATTTCTCAAAAGTTCCGCGGACAATTTTATTTGATCATAATTAATTAAACTCTTTAATTAATTATTATCATATTCTCCTCTCTACCTTTATAATAATATCAAATATTATTATCCTTGTCATTTTACCATTTTACCCTTTTCTCTATATGTGTGTGACCTATTGGGTTCCTGTCCATGTTGGCAGTATAATATGTAATTGTGAGTTCTATTCAAAACTCACATGATTTAAACTCCTTTAAATCATTTTATCAATCTCTATTGATATTTTGATACATCATTATACAAGTCATGATTGGCCTCTAGCTAGGCATCATGACTACCCAAATGTCAGGAAAGTCATGTGGTTTGACTGTACCCTTCCATAGAAACAGTTACCGTGCAATTACTCCTTTCACCACTCTTATCTCAATCAGATTCTGAGTATGGATTTCTGTCAACTCATATAAATCTAATTATGTATGTTCTATTAATTTAACCATTGTTCCTAAAATGCCCTTCATGGATCTCCATCCATCTCGGCATATTACTCTGGCCAGAGATTCACTGAACAAGGTAATTATAGAATCATGTGAGATAACTTCCCTTGTTAAATCTGGGATGGTGAATCCTTTGTCAATCACTCAACTATCTTCAAGTAGGTCATGATATACCCAATCTCCTAACTATGTTCACTCCCAGTTGGAAGTAATCAGTTATGGAGTCAAAGTATACCACTTGCTACTTAAGATAACTTTGGTGATCTCAAGTCTAAGGATACTTGCACAACCGCTATGAAGAGATTCCTCACTGACATAGATTTAATATCCATATGAGGATTCTCTTTGCAGGTCTCCAATGAACTTGTTCCTCTAACAAGCATCCACATGTTAGCTTTGATTATCATCCATAATCACAATTATGAGAACCATTGCTTGAACCATTCAAGAAGCATAACATGTGCTAGTCTGTCCGAATTAACAATGTCCTATCTTGTTAATTCTATGACTAGGGATATTTAGATATTAACACATTTGCATGCGATAGACATCTCACATCATGAACACTTTCATGATTGCCTTTGCACTGTGTTTATAATATCTAGGACTTCATTTATTAATTTAAGATTTACAAACTCATGTATTCAAACACAGCATTAATAAATGAATGATGCCTTTTATTAAGAATATAAATTTCATACATATGAAAAACATCCCTATTACATGGGCTCTAGGGCATACTCTCTAACAATCTCCCACTTGCACTAGAGCCAATCACTCATATGTCTCAGACCCATGCTATTTATATGGTGATCATGCTTTATCTGGGAAAGTGCTTTAGTGAGGGGATCCGCCACATTGTCATCTGTGGGAACCCTTTCTATTTTCACATCATTTCTAGCTACTATTTCCCTTATGAGATGGTAGCGTCTGAGAACATGTTTGGATCGCTGATGAGACCGTGGTTCCTTTGCTTGCGCAATGGCTCCATTGTTGTCACAATATAAAGGAATCGGATCAACAATGCTAGGCACCACTCCTAGTTCAGTTATGAACTTTTTGATCCAGACTGCTTCTGAAGCAGCAATGTACTCAGCTTCTGTCGTGGAATCAGCAGTTGTTTCTTGTTTGGAACTTTTCCAACTAACTGCTCCTCCTCCCATTATGAACACATAACCAGATTGTGATTTACAATCATCTTTGTCAGATTGGAAGCTGGCATCCGTATACCCATTTACTTCCAAACTGCCCTCTCCAAATACCAAGAATACATCCTTAGTCCTTCTCAAGTACTTAAGAATATTCTTGACAGCTGCCCAATGTTCCTCTCCAAAATTAGATTGGAATCTGCTTGTGACACTCAAAGCAAATGCTACATCTGGACGTGTACATAACATAGCATACATGATAGAACCAATTGCAGATGCATATGGTATTCTATTCATGCTCTCTCTATCCTCCAGTGTCTGTGGACACATAGACTTAGAAAGGTGTTTCCCATGCACCATGGGTATAAACCCTTTCTTAGAGAGATCCATATTGAACCTCTTCAATACTTTATCTATATATGTACTTTGAGAAAGACCTAGCAACCTATTGGATCTATCTCTATAGATCCTTATTCCCAGAATATAGGATGCTTCTCCAAGGTCTTTCATGGAGAATTGCTTGGATAACCATATTTTAACAGATTGGAGAAGAGAAATGTCATTTCCCATGATCAATATGTCATCTACATATAGAACTAGGAAGACAATTGCACTCCCACTGACCCTTTTATACACACAAGGTTCATCTTCATTCTGTGAGAAACCAAACTCTTTGATTGTCTCATTGAATCGTATGTTCCAACTCCTAGAGGCTTGCTTCAATCCATAAATGGATCTTTGAAGCTTGCATACCTTTTCGCCATTTCCTGATGTGAATCCTTCTGGTTGTGTCATATACACATCCTCGGTAAGATTTCCATTAAGGAAAGCTGTCTTCACATCCATCTGCCAAATCTCATAATCATAATGAGCTGCAATGGCTAAAAGTATTCTTATAGACTTAAGCATCGCTACAGGAGAAAAAGTTTCGTCATAGTCAATACCTTCTTTTTGACGATAACCTTTTGCTACTAAGCGAGCTTTATAGGTAACTATATTACCTTCCATGTCAGTCTTCTTTTTGAAGACCCATTTGCACCCTATGGGTTTTATCCCTTCAGGTGGTTGAGTTAAAGTCCATACTTTATTCTCATACATGGAGTCCATTTCGGACTGCATAGCCTTAAGCCATAAATCACGTTCTGAACTGTTCAAAACTTCTTGATAGCTTGTAGGCTCATTGTCCTCTACTACAGTTATGCCTCTATCCGAATCAATGTGAAATCCATATCTCACAGGGATAGAACGCATCCTAGTAGACCTTCTAGGATTCTGTGTATAATCAGGTTCAACTGTAATCTCATCATTATGAAATTCAGTTTCGGGTTCAATCGGTTGATCTACTTCTATTTGTGGGTCCTGAACTTCACCAAGTTCAATTTTACTCCCACTGTCTTCTCGTAGGAGAAACTCTTTTTCCAAGAAGACAGCATGCCTTGAAACAAACACTTTTTGTTCTAAGGGATTATAGAAATAATATCCAAACGTTTCTTTTGGATATCCCACAAATAAACATTTGTCAGACTTAACATCCAGTTTGTCTGACATTGTCCTCTTCACATAAGCAGGACAACCCCATACTTTCATATGAGAAAGCGTGGGTTTCTTGTTATTCCACATCTCATATGGAGTAACATCAACCGATTTACTAGGAACTCTATTTAACACATAAACAGCAGTTTCTAGTGCATATCCCCAAAAAGACTTAGGCAAGTCCGCTCGGCTCATCATTGATCGAACCATATCTAATAGTGTTCGATTCCTCCTTTCGGATACACCATTGTGTTGTGGTGTATATGGAGGAGTCCATTGAGATAAAATCCCATTATCTCTAAGATAATCCTGAAACTCTTGACTTAAGTATTCTCCACCTCGATCTGATCTAAGTGTTTTAATACTTTTGCCAAGTTGTTTCTCTACTTCATTTCTGAATTCTTTGAACTTTTCAAATGCTTCAGACTTATATTTCATTAGATAGATGTATCCAAACCTGGAATAATCATCTATGAAAGTAATGAAGTAGGAGTAACCTCCTCTAGCATGTGTAGTCATTGGACCACATACATCCGAATGTATTAAGTCCAAAACCATTTTAGCTCGTTCTCCTTTACCAATAAAGGGAGCTTTTGTCATTTTTCCCAATAAACAAGATTCGCATGTATCAAATGATTCATAATCAAATGATCCCAAATCACCTGACTTGTGCAATTTGGTCATGCATTTTTCATTTATGTGGCCTAAACGACAATGCCATAAGTATGAGGTATTTAGATTATCATGTTTCATTCTCTTGGTATCCACATTATGTACTTCTTTAATTAAATCAAGAACAAATATACCATTCTCAATGATAGCTTTTGCATAAAATATATTGTTCTTAAAAATGTAACAACATTTGTCCTTTAAAGAAATATCATAATCGTTCATTAAACAACTAAAAGAAATAATACTCTTGGACAAAGCTGGAACATAATAACAATTATTTAATTCCAGTACTAATCCACTCGGAAGAGGCAAATGATAAGTCCCCACAACAGTTGTAGAGATGTTTTGTCCAGTAGCTGACTGCAAACAAATCTCTGCCTTTCCAACTCTTCTAAAGCTTCTAAGCCCCTGTAGATCATTACATAAATGAGATCCACATCCGATATCTAATACCCAAGATTGTTTTGAAGCAATAGAATAAGTATTAATTTCAATCATATGAATACCTGAAGTAGATGCAACAGCTTGCTTCTTCTCCTTAAGAGAATCTAGATAGGCCTTGCAGTTACGCTTCCAATGACCATCTTTTCCACAATGGAAGCAAGTTCCTTTGGGATTCTCTTTCTTGGCAACCTTCTTCTTGGAAACCCCACCATCCTCTATCTCATATTGCTTCTGAAGCTTTGAGGACATAGCACCCAGCATCAGACATGCTGCTACTTCACTATCCTCTATGTATTTTCGATAAGTGCCTTTGATCTCATCAATGGCATCATCTGATGGAAGTGGTGGAAGATCTTTATCCAAGACATAATGGATCTTTTCAGCTTTGAGAACAATTCTCACTTGCTTGATCCAGTTAGAATAGTTGCTGCCAACCAGTTTGTTATCCAAGATTGATCGTGTATTTGATGTGCTCATGATGATGACATAGATGTGAAAAAGAAAAGATATGAGAGTATGTTCATATATATGTATGCATTAATAAGGTCTTTAATTAATCCATTTACTCCCACTATTTTATTGCGAATTAATAGCCCTCACTATATAATCCGAGAAAACCCGATGGTTTTCTTAGTGGGCCAATATCCAATCCTTGATATGTAATTTGACCTTGACTGTGGTCAACAAGCCAAATTCCATACCCTTGAAAGGTAGGTATCTCTATACCAATTGTGTCTCTACACAACTATTGGATCATTAGGTTATCAACTCTTGATGCATGCATATCATATATGCATTCCCTAATCTTGCCTCTAGAACCATTAGCCTTGACTGTGGTCAACAAACTAATGGGCTAGCTAAGATGACCCATTTAATTAGATTTGAACATATTCGATATAATGTGAGCTTGACTGTGGTCAACAACCCACACTATAAAGAACTCTGGTTCTCCTCAAATTAATGGAAGGCTTATATACCTTAGTATTTGTTTGAGGGTTTTAGTTAATTAAGTCTCATCATACATGGTTGGCATACATTGGTATGCATCCTATATCTATCACATAAATATAAGCATACAAATATGGTATAGTTATGGACTTCACTACATTGATTTCCCCGAGCCATGAGGGAAATCAAAAGGTCACACCTAGGTAGTATGCATGATTCAAACAAGAAAAATAATTACATTATCTTCAAGCTTGTTGGATCTCCATCCGGCCCATCTTGCTCCTTGAAAATGGTCTCCATCTCTATTTCTAATTCTAATCTAAGTAATCTAATTACATATTACAATTTGAAATCAAATACAAACCAAAAACAAGTGGCCGGGACATGAAAGTCCTCATTGGGCCAAAACATGCATTATGCTCAATCACATTGGGCTTTGTCCATAACTAACCATCATGCCAATCATTCACCCTTATATGCCTTTCTAATGCATAAAGAAAAGGATTACTAACTTTGTTTCAACCTTTGAAACTATATTTTGAGTTATTTTAATGATGTGATCAAATTAGGAAACTTTTTCCATTTTGGAAACTTTCATTTTAGGAAACCTTTTTGCATGAATTTGTTCTTGTCTTAATAATCAATCAAATTGATTATTAATTAATTATAAATTGATTATTTAATTAATTAATCATATTAAATAATTAAAAAAATCAATTTTGGGCTTAAAACAAGTGTAGGCCGAAACCCACAGAAGAAAAACCCTAAGTGTGTTCACACACAAACTAGTTTTGTGTCATTTGGACCATTTGGGCCTTTTGGAATGAGCCAAGCCCACTCCAGCCCTTAAAACCCATTAATAAACTTAATTAATGTTTATAATAGTTAATTTAAATCAGCTCCTTGGGCCCACCAAGTCATTCACTAATTTAAATCAAGTCCGTAAACATAATTAAGCCCATTAAGTGGTTTTAATGAATTAAAATTAATCAAATTAATTTAAGGCCCATTTTAATTAATCCAATTAATTAAAAACACTTTAATATATCATATATATCAGATTTAGAAGATCAAAAGTCGTTCTAACCATGAACACATCAAGAACATACGAAGAACACCAATTTATCGAACTTTTCGACAAAACTAGTTTTCATGCAAAACTTGTTCGATTTTAATTCCGTTCGATCCTACGGCTTAATATCACATATTAAACACATAAAATATCATCTAAATGATTTTTAAATGGATCCATAAGAAATTAAATTAGAACAGCCCCTACATTACCTAGGGTTTCACGCCAAACCCTAATGGGTTTCACGCCAAACCCAAATTATGATGCTTCAAAAAATTTGTTTTTGTTTCCACCAAATTTATTTGATCACACATACAACCAGAAATCAATATTTCTCATTCATGAACAATCAAATCTAATATTTTAAAGTTCATGAAATAAATAACTCAAAACAAAACAAAACTTATTCCGCAGAAAAATATAGAATTGTATATCCATGGCAAAACCGTGGCTCTGATACCATGTTGGATTTTTATGGTTACATGCATCACATACATGAGCGGAATTTTTAAATTTTTTAACCATATGATCTGATCTTGCCATGAATACACAATATAACTATATGAGAATAAGAAAAATCACCTTTGATTTTTGTTGAACAGTTGATTTTACTTCGCACCGGGTTGTCGCAAACCACAGTGTCCAAAATCGAACACCTCCAATGAGTAATCCACACAAGAGAGGGGTAAATTGAACCAACAAATTGGTGTTCAACTAGGGCTGGCCGAAATTCCCAAGAGCTAGCTTGGGAAGTGGCGCAAAAGTGGAGAGAGAATTTAGAGAAAGGACTTTCCTTTTGTTTTAATCACTTAACCCTAATTCTCATTAGTTGGCCTTTTATAGTTAGGTTAAAATTCCAACTCCTTAATGAGATTGGGCTCTTTAAAATTGCTGGAGAATTATTAATTGGGCTTCTGGAATTAATTATAATCATTTGGGCTTAATTAAATCCAAATTAAATCTTTTCATAAAAGATCATGCACAAAATCCACAAACTAGGCCCTTTGTGCATCTAATTGGATTTAAATACCCAAATGGATTCCAAATCCAACCAAATTAAATATGTGAGTTCCATAACACTTATGTAACATATATAAATTAATTTGGTCCAAGAAAAAGCCCTCTAAGCCCTTCTGTATGAAGTTGGCGTGTAGCCCTCTTCTGGAGGGCTTCCTCCAACTTCTTCATTCCTTTGGCCCTCTATAATTTCTCCAATGGTCCTATTAATTATTATATCAGTCCTATAACACTTATAGTAGTCTTATAACACTTATAAGACAATAATAATTAATCATGAAATACATTATTTCATTTAGGTCCAATTTACAGAACATTTCTCAAAAGTTCCGCGGACAATTTTATTTGATCATAATTAATTAAACTCTTTAATTAATTATTATCATATTCTCCTCTCTACCCTTATAATAATATCAAATATTATTATCCTTGTCATTTTACCATTTTACCCTTTTCTCTATATGTGTGTGACCTATTGGGTTCCTGTCCATGTTGGCAATATAATATGTAATTGTGAGTTCTATTCAAAACTCACATGATTTAAACTCCTTTAAATCATTTTATCAATCTCTATTGATATTTTGATACATCATTATACAAGTCATGATTGGCCTCTAGCTAGGCATCATGACTACCCAAATGTCAGGAAAGTCATGTGGTTTGACTGTACCCTTCCATAGAAACAGTTACCGTGCAATTACTCCTTTCACCACTCTTATCTCAATCAGATTCTGAGTATGGATTTCTGTCAACTCATATAAATCTAATTATGTATGTTCTATTAATTTAACCATTGTTCCTAAAATGCCCTTCATGGATCTCCATCCATCTCGGCATATTACTCTGGCCAGAGATTCACTGAACAAGGTAATTATAGAATCATGTGAGATAACTTCCCTTGTTAAATCTGGGATGGTGAATCCTTTGTCAATCACTCAACTATCTTCAAGTAGGTCATGATATACCCAATCTCCTAACTATGTTCACTCCCAGTTGGAAGTAATCAGTTATGGAGTCAAAGTATACCACTTGCTACTTAAGATAACTTTGGTGATCTCAAGTCTAAGGATACTTGCACAACCGCTATGAAGAGATTCCTCACTGACATAGATTTAATATCCATATGAGGATTCTCTTTGCAGGTCTCCAATGAACTTGTTCCTCTAACAAGCATCCACATGTTAGCTTTGATTATCATCCATAATCACAATTATGAGAACCATTGCTTGAACCATTCAAGAAGCATAACATGTGCTAGTCTGTCCGAATTAACAATGTCCTATCTTGTTAATTCTATGACTAGGGATATTTAGATATTAACACATTTGCATGCGATAGACATCTCACATCATGAACACTTTCATGATTGCCTTTGCACTGTGTTTATAATATCTAGGACTTCATTTATTAATTTAAGATTTACAAACTCATGTATTCAAACACAGCATTAATAAATGAATGATGCCTTTTATTAAGAATATAAATTTCATACATATGAAAAACATCCCTATTACATGGGCTCTAGGGCATACTCTCTAACAGTAAGTCCCCATAAATGTTGTAGAGATGTTCTGTCAAGTAGCTGACTGCAAACATATCTCTGCCTTTCCAACTCTTCTAAAGCTTCTAAGCCCCTGTAGATCATTACATAAATGAGATCCACATCCGGTATCTAATACCCAAGATTGTTTTGAAGCAATAGAATAAGTATTAATTTCAATCATATGAATACCTGAAGTAGAAGCATCAACTTGCTTCTTCTCCTTGAGAGAATCTAGGTAGGCCTTGTAGTTACGCTTCCAATGACCATCCTTTCCACAATGGAAGCAAGTTCCTTTGGGATTCTCTTTCTTGGCAACCTTCTTCTTGGAGATCCCACCATTCTTTGGCTGCGCCTTGGTTATCTTTTTCTTCTTCTGCTTCTTGCCTTTAGCAGAAGTGACAACCATAACACTTTTTGGATCCTTTTTAAATGATCCATTAGCTGTCTTGAGCATATTGATTAACTCAGGAATGGATACTTGGATCTTGTTCATGTTGAAGTTAAGCACGAAAGGTGCATAACTTAGAGCCAACGAGTACAAGATTAAATCTATGTATAGATCATTATCCATAACATAGCCAAGTCTACTCAAATGCTCAATATACCCATACATCTTCAATGCATGAGTAGCAGCTGAAGTGCCTTCCGCCATTTTGCAGCTAAATAGAGCTCGAGCAATCTCATATTGCTCAGTTCTAGCCTGAGAAGAATAAAGATCCTCTAGATGCAAAACAATGGTTCTAGCATCCATCATTTCATGTTGCTTCTGAAGCTCCGAGGACATAGCACCCAGCATCAGACATGCTACTGCTTCACTATCCTCCATGTATTTTCTATAAATGCCTTTGATCTCATCAATGGCATCATCTGATGAAAGTGGTGGTGGATCTTTATCCAATACATAATGGATCTTTTCAGCTCTGAGAACAATTCTCACTTGCCTGATCCAGTCAGAATAGTTGTTGCCAACCAGCTTGTTATCCAAGATTGATCGTATATTAATGTTTGATGTGCTCATGATGATGACCTAGATGTGAAAAAGAAAATATATGAGAATATGTTCATATATATGTATGCATTAAATAGGTCTTTAATTAATCCATTTACTCCCACTATTTTATTGCGAATTAATAGCCCTCACTATATAATCCGAGAAAAACCGATGGTTTTCTTAGAGGGCCAATATCCAATCCTTGATATGTAATTTGACCTTGACTGTGGTCAACAAGCCAAATTCCATACCCTTGAAAGGTAGGTATCTCTATACCAATTGTGTCTCTACACAACTATTGGATCATTAGGTTATCAACTCTTGATGCATGCATATCATATATGCATTCCCTAATCTTGCCTCTAGAACCATTAGCCTTGACTGTTGTCAACAAACTAATGGGCTAGCTAAGATGACCCATTTAATTAGATTTGAACATATTCGATATAATGTGAGCTTGACTGTGGTCAACAACCCACACTATAAAGAACTCTGGTTCTCCTCAAATTAATAGAAGGCTTATATACCTTAGTATTTGTTTGAGGGTTTTCGTTAATTAAGTCTCATCATACATGGTTGGCATACTTTAGTATGCATCCTATATCTATGGCATAAATATAAGCATACAAATATGGTATAGTTATGGACTTCACTACATTGATTTCCCCGAGCCAAGAGGGGAATCAAAAGGTCACACCTAGGTAGTATGCATGTTTCAAACAAGAAAAATAATTACATTATCTTCAAGCTTGTTGGATCTCCATCCAGCCCATCTTGCTCCTTGATAGTGGTCTCCATCTCTATTTCTAATTCTAATCCAAGTAATCTAATTACATATTACAACTTGAAAAGAAATACAAACCAAAAACAAGTGGCCGGGACATGAAAGTCCTCATTGGGCCAAAACATGCATAATGCTCAATCACATTGGGCTTTGTCCATAACTATCCATCATGCCAATCATACACCCTTATATGCCTTTCTAATGCATAAAGAAATGGATTACTAACTTTGTTTCAACCTTTGAAACAATATTTTGAGTTATTTTGATGATGTGATCAAATTAGGAAACTTTTTCCATTTTGGAAACTTTCATTTTAGGAAACCTTTTTGCATGCGTGTGTTCTTGCCTTAATAATCAATCCAATTGATTATTAATTAAATATAAATTGATTATTTAATTAATTAATCATATTAAATAATTAAAAGAATCAATTTTGGGCTTAAAACCAAGGGTGGGCCGAAACCCACAAAAGTAAACCCTAAATGTGTTCACACACAAACTAGTTTTATGTCTTTTGGATCATTTGGGCCTTTTGGAATGAGCCAAGCCCACTCCAGCCCTTAAAACCATTAATAAACTTAATTAATTTTTATAATGTTTAATTTAAATTAGCTCCTTGGGCCCACCAAGTCATTCACTAATTTAAACCAAGTCCGTAAACATAATTAAGCCTATTAAGTGGTTTTAATAAATTAAAATTAATCAAATTAATTTAAGGCCCATTTTAATTAATTCAATTAATTAAAAACACTTTAATACATCATATATATCATATTTAGAAGATCAAAAGTCGTTCTAACCAAGAACACATCAAGAAAACACGAAGAACACCAATTTATCGAACTTTTCGACTAAACTAGTTTTCATGCAAAACTTGTTCGATTTTAATTCCGTGTGATCCTACGGCTTAATATCCCATATTAAACACATAAAATATCATCTAAATGATGTTTTAATGGATCCATAAGAAATTAAATTAGAACAGCCCCTTAAATCACCTAGGGTTTCACGCCAAACCCCAATCACAATCCTTTAAAAATTTCGTTTTTGTTTCCACCAAATTTATTTGATCACACATACAACCAGAAATCAATATTTCTCATTCATGAACAATCAAATCTAATATTTTAAAGTTCATGAAATAAATAACTCAAAATAAAAACAAAAATTATTTCGCAGAAGAATATAAAATTGTATATCCATGGCAAAACCGAGGCTCTAATATCATGTTGTATTTTAACGGTTACATGCATCACATACATGAGCGGAATTTTAAAATTTTTTTAACCATTAGATCTGATCTTGCCATGAATACACAATATGACTATATGAGAATAAGAAAAATCACCTTTGATTTTTGTTGAACAGTTGATTTTACTTCGCACCGAGTTGTTGCAAAACATAGTGTCCAAAATTGAACACCTCTAATGAGTAATCCACACTAGAGAGGGATAAATTGAACCAAAAAATTGGTGTTTAACTAGGGCTGGCCGAAATTCCAAGAAGCTAGCTTGGAGTTGGAGCAAAAAGGAGAGAGAGAATAGAGAAAAATACTTTCTTTTTGTTTTAATCACTTAACCCTAATTCCTCATTAGTTGGCATTTTATAGTTAGGTTAAAATTCGAACTCCTTAATGAGATTGGGCTCTTTAAAATTACTGGAGAATTATTAATTGGGCCCCTGAATTAATTATAACCATTTGGGCTTAATTAAATCCAAATTAAATCTTTTCATAAAAGACCATGCACAAAATCCACAAACTAGGCCCTTTGTGCATCTAATTGGATTTAAATACCCAAATGGATTCCAAATCCAACCAAATTAAATATGTGAGTTCCATAACACTTATATAACATATATAAATTAATTTGGTGCATGAAATGGTCCATTAAGGCCTTCTGTATTGGAGTAGGCATGTGGCCCTTATGAATGGCTTTCGCCAACTTTCTTAATTCCTCTGGCCCTTAATAATTCCTCCAATGGACCTATTAATTATTATATCAGTCCTATAACACTTATAGTAGTCTTATAACACTTATAAAAAATAATAATTAATCATGAAATATATTATTTCATTTAAGTACAATTTATAGAATATTTCTCAAAAGTTCCGCGGATAATTTTACTTGATCATAATTAATTAAACTCTTTAATTAATTATTATCATATTCACTTCTCTTCCTTCATAATAATATCAAATATTATTATCCTTTTCATTTTACCATTTTATCCTTTCTCTATATGTGTGTGACCTATTGGGTTCCTGTCCATGTTGGCAGTATAATATGTTATTGTGAGTTCTATTCAAAACTCACATGATTCAAACTCCTTTAAATCATTTTATCAATCTCTATTAATATTTTGATACATCATTATACAAGTCATGATTGGCCTCTAGCTAGGTATCATGACTACCCAAATGTCAGGAAAGTCATGTGGTTTGACTGTACCCTTCCATAGAAACAGTTACCGTGCAATTACTCCTTTCACCACTCTTATCTCAATTAGATTCTGAGTATGGATTTCTGTCAACTGATATAAATCTAATTATGTATGTTCTATTAATTTGACCATTGTTCCCAAAATGCCTTCCATGTATCTCTATCCATCTTGGCATATTACTCTGGCCAGAGATTCTCTGAACAAGGCAATCATAGAAACATGCGAGATAACTTCCCTTGTTAAATCTGGGATGGTGAATCCTTTGTCAATCACTCAACTATCTTCAAGTAGGTCATGATATACCCAATCTCCTAACTATATTCACTCCCAGTTGGAAGTAATCAGTTATGGAGTCAAAGTGTACCACTTGCTACTTAAGATAACTTTGGTGATCTCAAGTCTGAGGATACTTGCACAACCTCTATGAAGAGATTCCTCACTGACATAGATTTAATATCCATGTGAGGATTCTCTTTGCAGGTCTTCAATGAACTTGTTCTTCTAATAAGCATCCACATATTAGCTTTGATTATCTTCTATAATCACAGTTATGAGAACCACTGCTTGAACCATTCAAGAAGCATAACATGTGCTAGTCTGTTCGAATTAACAATGTCCTATCTTGTTAATTCTATGACTAGGGATATTTAGATATTAAGAAATTTGCATGCAATAGACATCTCACATCATGAACACCTTCATGATTGCCTTTGCATTGTGTTTATAATATCTAGGACTTCATTTATTAATTTAAGATTTACAAACTCATGTATTTAAACATAGCATTAATAAATGAATGATGCCTTTAATAGGAATATAAATTTTATACATATGAAAAACATCCCTATTACATGGGCTCTAGGGCATACTCTCTAACATAACTTAATTTTAAGGCTCTAAGATGAATGTAGAAAATGCAATTTAGAAAAGGAGATAGGATTAATTATTATAAATAACTTAACCAAAATACTTTTTGGAGCAAGGTCTCTTTGGTCCCTAGTGAAGTTGCCACTATGATGTGCGCTAGAGCCCGCCTGATACGGATCCACTACCATCAACCAATGATCCTTTAAAGATGCCTAGTGGTCCAATTACAAGAGGACGTGCAAAGAAACTAAAGATGGCCATGTCATCTTATGTTCAAGGCTTTGTTACTCAAGAACTTAATAAATATGCCTTTGAGAAGTGTTATGGAGAACTTGAAAGCAAGTATAAAGTACTTAGCCTCTTGGAAGCAAGAGAAGGAATTGGGCAAGCTTAAGCTATCAAGGACTTTTAACAACTTTGGGCTTAATTGTACAAGTCATGTGCTTCATTTAAAAGTCACATGACTCACTTAATTTGTATTATTAATGGGCTAGGCGTGTGGGCTTCTTTTGGGTTTAGTTTTAGTTAGTTTGGTTATTTATTTTAGTCTTTCTTTTGGGCTTTCATTTTAGGCCTATAAGGTTTATTAATTAGTTTTGTTTTAAGTGTGTTTAAGACTTATTTGGACTTATTTGGGCTTATTTGGCTTGTAAAAGCCCAAGAAAATTCGTGTAAGGCCATATGAGCATCTAAATTAGGGTTTTAAAGAGTGAATTAGGGTTAGCCACCTTATAAATAGGCTACCCTAGGTTGTAAACTTAATTATTGAATCAAATTATAAAATTTTGAGAGTTTTTCTCTTGGCTTAGCCAAAATTTTTAAGAGAGATTATGAGATTGCTTGCTTTTTTTTCTATTGCATCAAGAATTAGGATTACTTATCAATCATTTGATTGTGGCATTTTCTTAATTCTTCTTATCCCGATTATGTACGCTTCCATTCACGTGTTATTTGGGGTTCAATAGGGAGGGTGTTTGTCTTCTTTGTCTTTTGAAATCAAAGCGTATGTTTAAGGGGTTTTGTGTTCTTTAACATTGGGGTTCCGCATCATTTGGTATCAGAGCCAAAAGTAAGGTAAATTCTTATTTATCTTAGTGTTAGATTTGTGTTTTCTTTTCTTTGATTTCTTTATGTTTATGCCGAATTAGGTAGTGATAAGTTTTGATTTGTGTGCTTTTTATGTGTTAGATTAGTGAAAAAAAAATCATGGTACTGTTCATGACACTATTCACGGTACTGTTCATCGCACTGTTCACGGTACTGTTCATAAAAAAAGGAGAAAAATGTGAAAGAGAAGAAAAAATAGTAGAAGAAAAAAAAGTAAGGAGCAATTGAGCAAGGATAGTTTATATAGCCTAAAGAAATCCTAATCCTTTCATAAGTGGGGAAAACTAATCCTTTTTGGTTTAGGATTGGGAGGGGCAGCATATACACCTTTTCCAAACAGCTTTGGGAATCCTTTAAAGGGTAGGAAATACAATCCTTATTGCTTTGGGTTTAGGTTTTCAAAATCCAATCCATACTTGATTTGGAATTACAATAATAATCCTAGTTAGACAAGGATTTTTACTTGGCAAATATTTGTGCTATCCATTTATTATCCATTTGTACCAATCATTTTTATCATTTGCTATCCATTTGTGCAACCATTTTTGGCAACTTTTTCAATCATTTGTGTAACCATTTTTGAAAACTTTCCACCATTTGTGCAACCATTTTTGGAAAATTTTTCTACCATTTGTGCTATCATTTTTGGAAAATGTTGCCATCATTTTGCTATCACTTTGCCATCTTTTTGCCATCGTTTTGCACATAACTTGATACACTAATCAAGCTTGTTACATCGTTTGGCATAGTGAATAAATTGGCTCTAAATTGATTTGTTTTGCATGTTTTATACTTTATTTAGTTTTAATTGGTATCTTGTTGATTTTCCTTCTTTGTTGGGTAGCATATTTAGGTTCTATATTTGATTTACTTTTTAGTGAATCAAATTCATTCATTTTATCCATATTGTTATTTTCTTTGATTCTTGTTGCTTATTTCTTTGTTTTAAGCTAGTTTTTTTTGTTCCATTTACATTGGTAGAGTATCTTTACTTGTCCAATACTCTAATTTACTTATCATCAAGTGGTACACCACTCTTGTTTGTGTATCACCTCCATTGTGTCTAGAGTCTTCTTTTCTAGTTTTTGAGCTATCTTTTTATTATTAGTTATTATTTCCTTGCTTTCTTAAACGTGTTCAAGTTTTTGATTTGTGATTTAAATTTTGAAGTGCAATTTTTGAAGTTGCAAGCTTGAGAGGAAAAAGGCAAGAGAGTGAGAGGACAATAAGAGGGTAAAAGCCTTAATTGTGTGAAACACGAGAGGAGTGACATTCTTGAGTGTTAAAACACGTGAGGGAGTGCTTATGAGGTTTTTTATCTAACATTTTCTTGCAGACAATCCACCATGACTGAAGAATTTAGTGGGAAAGGAATATCCCAAGAGGATGATGTAAATGTTCCCGATAACAAGATGCTATATCAAGCATTTATTAGGGAGATTAGAAAGTTAAACCTTAGGATAGATGGAATAGAAGAGAGGCGTGAGGGAAGTACATCCAATGTACCTAGAAGGACAGCAAGGAGAAACCGAATTATTGAACAACAAGTAGTGCATGATTATGATGATGAAGATGAAGAGGAGGCTAGTGCAACAATAGATGGAAACTTGGGCAACATCAAACTCAAGATTCCTCATTTGAAAGGCCAAAATAGTGCAGAAGAGTATTTGGAGTGGGAGCGAAAGGTGGAGATGATCTTTAAATGCAACAGATATTCAGACGAAAAAAAGGCGAAGCTTGCAGATGTGGAGTTTACTGATTATGCAATGTTTTGGTGGGAGCAACTCAATTTGAGTAGAAGAAAGGTGGGAAGGCGTCTCATTAATAATTAGGAAGACATGAAGGAAGCCATGAGAAAAAGGTTTGTTCCTTCACACTATTTTATAGAATTACATTAAAAATTGCATAGGCTTGTGCAGGGATCAAAATCAGTGGAGGAGTACTATAAGGAAATGGAAATATGCATGGTGAGGTAAACATTGAGGAGGATGAGGAGGTCACCATGGCTCAGTTCCTAAGTGGGCTAAACAATGATATTGCTGATGCCCTTGAATTATATAAATATGACTCCATGGAAGAAATGTTGCACATGGCAATGAAGATTGAAAAGCAAAAGAAGAGTAGAGGCTTCCATAAGACCAACAACAACTTAAATCACTCGTTGCCATCTAAATGGACTAAAAAGGAGGAGAAGAAGGACTTTAGGGTATCTAAACCCTATAGGGTAGATTCGACACCCAAAGAAGAAAAGATACCCTAACTTCCAAATAAGGTTGTTAAAGGTAACTCTAGTACTCCTACCCCTAGTAGAGAAATTAAATGTTTTAAATGTTTGGGTAAGGGGCATGTAGCACGTGAATGCCCTAATAGGAGGGTAATAATAGCTAGGGATGATAGGGAAATTACTTCTGAATCAGAAAATAGTGATAATGAAATGCCTCCTTTAAAAGATTGTAGTGATTGTGATAGTGAAGGAGAGTTGTTAGTCGCTGAAATCGGGACCTCTTTAGTTGCTAGGAGAGCTTTAAACTTGAATGTTAAGGAAGATAGCCTAGAACAAAGAGAGAACATATTTCACACTAAGTGTTTAGTTAATGGGAGAGTGTGCACAATCATTATTGATGGGGGGAGTTGCACGAATGTAGCCAGTGCAAGTATGGTTGAAAAGTTAAACTTGGTATGTGAGAAGCATCCTAGACCTTATAGGTTGCAATGGTTGAATGATAGTGGAGAAGTTAAGGTGACATGCCAAGTTAGAGTGCCATTTTCAATTGGATGGTATAAGGATGAGGTTTTATGTGATGTTGTACCTATGCAGGCAGGCCATTTGCTTTTGGGGAGGCCTTGGCAGTTTGATAGACAAGCTATTCATAATGGATACACTAACCGATTTTCTTTTTCTTATGAAGGTAGAAAGGTTGTTTTAGCTCAATTATCTCCTCAAGAGATTTATAAAGAACAAAAGAAAATGTTTGAGAAAGAGAAAGAAGCTTCAGCCAAAGGAGTAAAGGGGAGAGAGGTTTCGGCCCAAGGGGTTAAAGAAAGAGAAAAAGAAAAGAAAAGGGGAAAAGAGGCCAGAAAAAAAAACAAATAAATGGCCCATTGGTGAGTGAAAACAAGCAAGGGGGAAGGCAAAAACAAAATTTTTATGTGAGAACAAGAGAGGTTAAGAGTGCTTTAGCTTTAGGAAAACCATTGATCCTTGTCATCTACAAGGAAACTTTATTTTCTAACACTGACCTTAATCTTGATTCTTTGCCTCCTAGTTTTGTTTCTATGTTGCAGGAGTATTCTGATGTATTTCTTGAAGAAATGCCAGATGGATTGCTACCTTTGAGAGGGATAAAACATCAGATTGACTTTGTGCTAGGATCTACCATCCCCAATAGACCAGCCTATAGAAGCAATCCTATGAAAACTAAGGAGATGCAAAGGAAAGTGGAAGAACTCATAGAGAAGGGATTGGTGAGAGAAAGCATGAGTCCATGCGAGTGCCAGTTCTTTTGGTGCCTAAAAAGGATGGAACTTGGAGGATGTGTGTTGATTGTCGTGCAGTCAACAAAATCACTGTAAAGTATAGACATCCCATTCCTAGGCTAGATGATATGTTGGATGAATTATATGGTGTTGTATATTTTACTAAAATTGATTTAATGAGTGGATATCATCAAATTAGAATGAAACCTGGTGATGAGTGGAAAACAGCTTTCAAAACAAAATATGGTTTGTATGAATGGTTGGTTATGCCATTTGGGCTATCTAATGCCCCTAACACTTTTATGAGGCTTATGAACCATGTATTACGTGCATATTTAGGAAAGTTTGTTGTTGTGTACCTTGATGATATACTCATTTACAGCAAGTCTTATGAAGAACATATTGAGCATGTTAAGTTAGTTTTACAAGCTTTGAGATCTGAAAAGTTGTATGCTAAGCTTAAGAAATGCACATTTTGCATAGATAGACTTGTGTTTCTTGGTTTTGTGGTGAGTGCATAGGGAATTGAAGTGGATGAAGAAAAAGTGAAGGCAATTCAAGAATGGCCCATGCCTAAAACTATTTCTGATGTAAAGAGCTTCCATGGATTAGAAAGTTTTTATAGGCGTTTTGTGCAAGATTTTTTGTCCATTGCTGCACCACTTACAGAAATCATCAAGAAGGATGTTGGATTCAAGTGGGGAGAATCACAACAAAAGGCATTTGATACTTTGAAAGGGAAGTTATGTTTTACTCCTATTTTGTCTTTGCCTAATTTTGATAAGACATTTGAAATAGAATGTGATGCTTCTGGTGTAGGTATTAGGCCGGTGTTGATGCAAGAGAAGAAACCAATTGCCTACTTTAGTGAAAAGCTTAATGGAGCCCAACCCAACTATTCAACCTATGACAAAAAGCTATATGCCTTAGTAAGAGCTTTGGATGTGTGGCAACATTACCTTCTTCCTAAGGAGTTTGTCATTCATACCGATCATGAGTACCTCAAACATTTGAAGGGATAAGGTAAATTGAATAAAAGGCATGCTAAATGGGTTGAATTTATTGAACAGTTTCCCTATGTCATTCAATACAAGCATGGACAAGATAATATTGTTGCTGATGCATTGTCAAGGAGATATTCTTTAATTTCTACACTTAGTTCTAAGTTTCTTGGTTTTGAGCATGTTAAGGAACTATATGTTGGAGATCTTGATTTTGGTAATGTGTATGCAGCATGTGAGCATCAAGCTTTTGACAAATTTTATAGCCATGATGGGTTTTTGTTTAAGGGCAACAAGCTTTGTTTGCCTAAATGTTCTATGCGTGATTTGCTTGTATTAGAGTCTCATTGTGGGGGATTGATGGGACATTTTGGGGTGCATAAGACGTATGACATGTTGAATGAGCATTTTTATTGGCCTCATATGCGTAGGGATGTGGAAAAAGTATGTAATTCATGTATTGCATATAGGCAAGCTAAGTCTAAAACTATGCCTCATGGTTTGTATATACCTCTACCAGTGCCTAGTTTTCCTTGGACTGATGTTTCTATGGATTTTGTGCTTGGATTGCCTAGAACTAAACGTGGTAGAGATAGCATTTTTGTTGTGGTAGATAGGTTTAGCAAGATGGCTCACTTTATTGCTTGTCATAAATGTGATGATGCTGTTAATATTGCTGATCTATTCTTTAGAGAACTTGTGCGTTTGCATGGTGTTCCATGTACCATTGTTTCAAACAGGGATACAAAGTTCCTTTCACATTTTTGGCATGTTCTATGGGGTAAGTTGGGTACAAAATTATTGTTTTTTACTACTTGTCACCCACAAATAGATGGTCAAATAGAGGTGGTGAACAGAACTTTGGGAACTTTACTTCGTGCCATAGTAGGTAAGAATCTCAAAACATGGGAGGATTGTTTACCTTTCATTGAATTTGCTTATAATAGAAGTATTCATTCTTCTACTGGTTTTTCATCTTTTGAGCTTGTTTATGGTTTTAACCCACTGACTGTGCTTGATCTTTGTCCATTGCCTTTACATGAGATTTCCAGTTTGGATGGTAATAGGAAGGAAGAATTGGTGAAATCTTTGCATGAGCAAGCAAGAGCTAATATTGAGAAGAAGAATCAGAAGTATACTGAAAGAGCTAGTAAAGGTAGAAAACAATTGGTATTTTCTCCTGGAGATTGGGTTTGGGTGTATTTTCGCAAAGAACAGTTTCCAAACCAAAGGAAGAGCAAGTTGGATGCACGTGGTGATGGTCTATTTCAAGTGTTGGAGCGCATCAATGATAATGCTTACAAAATAGATTTACCAGGTGAATATGGTGTTTCTGCTACTTTTAATGTGTATGACCTTTCTCCTTTTGATATGGATGCAGATTTGAGGACAAATCTTTTTGAAAAGGGAGGGAATAATATGGATCCACCACCATTAACCAATGATCCTTTAAAGATGCCTAGTGGTCCAATTACAAGAGGACATGCAAAGAAGCTAAAGATGGCCATGTCATCTTATGTTCAAGGCTTTGTTACTCAAGAACTTAATGAAGATGCCTTTGAGAAGTGTTATGGAGACCTTGAAGGCAAGTATAAAGTACTTAGCCTTTTGGAAGCAAGAGAAGGAATTGGGCAAGCTTAAGCTATCAAGGGCTTTTAACAATTTTGGGCTTAATTGTACAAGTTATGTGCTTCATTTAAAAGTCACATGACTCACTTAATTTGTATTATTAATGGGCTAGGCGTGTGGGCTTCTTTTGGGTTTAGTTTTAGTTAGTTTGGTTATTTATTTTAGTCTTTCTTTTGGGCTTTCATTTTAGGCCTATAAGGTTTATTAATTAGTTTTGTTTTAAGTGTGTTTAAGACTTATTCAGGCTTATTTGGCTTGTAAAAGCCCAAGAAAATTCGTGTAAGGCCATATGAGCATCTAAATTAGGGTTTTAAAGAGTGAATTAGGGTTAACCACCTCATAAATAGGCTACCTTAGGTTGTAAACTTAATTATTGAATCAAATTATAAACTTTTGAGAGTTTTTCTCTTGGATTAGCCAAAATTCTTTAGAGAGATTGTGAGATTGCTTGCTTTCTTTTCTATTGCATCATGAAGTAGGATTATTTATCAATCATTTGATTGTGGCATTTTCTTAATTCTTCTTATCCCGATTATTTGCATTTCCATTGACGTGTTGTTTGGGGGTTCAATAGGGAGGGTGTTTGTCTTCTTTGTCTTTTGAAATCAAAGCGTATTTTTATGGGGTTTCGGGTTCTTTAACCTTGGGGTTCTGTACCTCGCTTTTGGGTTCATTCTCGAATGCCTATTTTTAGGGCCTGAGACCAGAGGAGGCTTAGTTTTAATCATAAACTAGCTATTTCACAATAATGAGGATTAAGCCCTAATTATTATTAACGGTCAACCCATAAAGGCGTCTACTCATAGGCTCAAAGAGGCAGGTGTCATAGAGTCGCCACCCAATAAGACATTGGAAATTTAATCTCGGCCTTATTTTGATGCCTCAACAGAGATTGATGTTTAAGACATCCCTCATATTAGACATTTTGATTAGGTGTCAATTTATAATTGAGTTTTAGAATTAATCCCCTATCTTCTCTCACATAATGCATTTTATGATAAAATTAAGTAAACACCCTATGCAAGTAATTAAAGTAGTAAAAATAATAAAATAAACCTATTTAATTATCATAGAAGCAAATTGTAACAAAGAATAATTCAAGGCAAGATCAATATATATACATAAAATGGGTTATTGATTTAATTTGGAAGCATTAGCTTCCTCAGGTATTTTTACAAAAATGCATTTATTACATTGTGTTGTTTTGGGTTGAAAATTGGATATTGATCTATGCTTTGTTAAAAAGACCAATTTATTTGCTAGAAAATGCTTTAAGTGTCTTTTTTATTTTAATGTGCTTGAAAAACCCTTTTTACTAATTATTACAATCCAAAAAATGATACATCAAAAAATAAAATAGCCAATAATGGCAAAAATAAATAAATAAACAAAACAATGCCATAATATATAAATGAAATAAAATAACTAATGTAACAAGGGAGTAGAGATGGTGATCGGTGTGGGAGCATGACTTCCCATACAAAAAAACCATAAATCCCCCGAATCATAAATGCATCAACTACTAAAAAACACCGCACAAAACAAACAAACAAATTAGTATATACAATAAAAATCACAAAATTATTTTAATAAGCAGAAATAGATTCAAGTAGATGATTATATTATACAGAAGCAAAAAAAAAAAGAAGATCAAATAATGTATGAATATTATAATAGAAATGGGACAAAAGGATAGACCGGTTATGTCTCGAATGGTCGTCTGCCATTTCATCTTTCCGTCCGTCACACCTAGAACAGAGTAGAAAGTGCAAAAGAATGGCAAAAAAGTAGAAAATTATACAAACAAGTTTCTAGCCCTAAACATGCAATATTTAAACATCAAATTGTGTTAAAGTATGTTAGAGATACATAATCAAACATTAAATACATTAAAAATTACAAGATTACAAAGTTGTATGAATAAAGGAAAAAGCTTTGGATACATAACAATGGAGGAAATCAACATCAAAACATGACTTTACCATTCCTAGTAGCCTAGAAAGACATCATATTTCATCTAAACATGTGTACTAGTCAATTATAATACTTAAATCATATCAACATGCATTAAAAGAACTAAGCGATCATGATACTAGAGTTCTAGAGAGAGGAAATGGGGAAAGACCCTTAGGAGATATTCTGACTCAATGAAGATGGTAGTCCAGATCTCTAATTCAATTCTTGGTCGTTGATTCTCAAAAAAGATATGAAATTTGTTTATGTATGTGTGTGTTTGAACAAGAATTGACAAAGTAAAAATACCTTAAAGAGAAAGAAATTAGTTTTATTATTCTCTAATGGTGGCTCTCAAAATAATCATTCCTTTAAAAAAAACTCATAGATTTTAGTTTTTATACATAAGGAAGAGTTTTAGTCCAATTTCAACTAAAAAAATCCTCAAGTCAAGAGATTAAATCCCCTAAATTTGAATTAAATTTTAAGAGATAAACTTCCTCTTTTTAAAATCCAGGAAAATGTGGGAAAATTTAGGTTTTGAGCCAAGGACGAGCAGTGCTCAATAAGGGTAGCCATCCCTCATCACTAAACCCTTGTTTTCCCCAAAATACCCTGCATAGGAGAAAAGAGCCCACAAACAGATAACCCTCAAGTGATAGATGGCCGTCTGTCACCATTAGAAGTCCAAATCAGGATTGTTTTTACATATTTTGCTAAAACAATTGGAAATATTTGAAAGCATTTAGAAAATCATGAACATCTTTAAGATAAAAGGATAAATTGATGATTAGAGCTTTGAGATCCGAACCTACTATCAATAATATACTATTTCCACATCATCGGGTAACCCTAATTTAGGCTGCCTCAAGTTACAACATCTATACTATTCAATAAGGTTTGAACATATTCAATATAATAGGGCTTATGTATGCTCAACAATCCAATGCTATAAAAAGCTCTAGTTCTTGACGTATTAGTGAAAAGGCTTATTTCTTAATATTTTCTTGAAAGGTTTGCTTAGATTAGTCTCATCATACATCAAATGCATGCTCCTAAATTTAATCTTCATTAAATATGCATAGATATTAAACTCTTTAAATAATTGATCTAGTTATGTACCTTTTTTCACTACATTGGTTCCCTTGACCCATAGAGGGTAAACAATAGGTAAAAACCTAAGTAGTATGCATGAGTTTACGTAACCAAATAGAAAAGAAATAAATAATAATCTTCTTTTTCATAGATCTCCATTCGATCCATCATCTCCCAGCTCTTAATCTTCTTTTTTCCTAGTCTAATCCTATATAATCTAATTATATATGAAATTTAAAAGAAAAATACAAGATAAAGAGGTTGGACTTATATTGTAACACCCTAATACCCCTTCGAAGAATACATAGGTGTTCAACAATCAACCTTATTCAAACCCACACTTATACTAACTACTAACCAAACCAATATAACATTAAGTAATGATAGCGAAAAATGCTATCTCGCATTAATTTCTTTAAAGATTACACTTGGCATATTATTAATAAGTCATTACAAAATACACTTATTGGGTACATGAATGAACAGTTAAAAATTTCATATCCTAACTACTAAGTTGGTTGACTATTGTTGTCCTAACTCTAGCCTCGGCTTTAAACAAGTTAACACCTACATGGATGAAAAACTAGCGTGCTAAGTATAAGCTTAGTATGAGCTAAGACTACATTTGATGGTAAATAACATATATGTTACAATTAAAGCACAATTGTGATGCATGCCAAACATCGCTCAATTTTGGATTCGCTCTCGGAGGCCTGCTTTTAGGGTTCAAGTCTGCACAAGGGTCAAAAACTTTATAGATTGGCCACTTCACAATAAAAGAGGGTTTTGGCCCAATCCTATTATTGATGGTCAATCTACGATGGCATCTAAGTAGGCTTAAGAGGTAAGTATCATAGAGTTTCTACCCAACAAAATATTAGGAAAGAGAATCTAACCTTTAATGTCCAAAAAGATATGGTGTTTGGAACATCACTCTTACTTATATCTTGGTTAGGTATTTTTATAAATGAGTTTTTATTATTAGTCCACCACCTCTCTTCTCACACAATGCACAAGCAAAAAAAATAATAATAAACATATCAAGCAAGTCAAAAAGCAATAAATAAAAGCAATAAGTAAATAAATAAAATAAACTATTTAAATTTATTACATAGGCAAATCATCCAATAAGAAATATAAATCATCAAACATAAGTCGGGGCATTTATTTAATTTGGCAATATTAGTTCCCTTATGCATAATTTACAAAAAAGTCCTTTTTGTTATTGTGTGAATTTGGGATAAAAATTGGACATTGGTCCATATTTATTTAGAGAAAACACAATTAATTAGTAAAAATGATTTTAAGTGAATTTTCATTTAACGTGCAAAAAAATCATTTTATTACTAATTATATCCCTAAAATGAATACATTGAAGACAAATAGTAAAATAAATAAATAGCCAAATAAATAATTAAATAAATAAAATGTAAAGAAATATGATAAAATAAAAGATGCAAGGGGTAGAAAGAGGAACCATCTAGGATGATTCTCCAAAGGCTCATTAACATAAAAAATATGAACTCCTCAAAGTCGAGAAATTAATGGCTCAAGCAAGAACACCAAAAAGAACAAAATGATTAGTACACAATCAAGAGAATAAAATAACAAAACAAATATGCATTTTTGAAGTAAAATAGACAGATAGTTGCTAAAACATGCATGAATATAATTGAAGATGGCATCTAAATTACAAATAAATCAAGCAAAAATAATTAAAGTAATGAAAACACAAGAAAAATAATTAAAAGATAGCATAAGAGGCTATAGAAGGCCAGGACGAAGAAGGAGATAGGATGGAAAGGAGGTTCCTTCTTCCTTTGTGTCGAGCCCTCTTCCCATCTATCACATGACGCATAAATAGAAACAGGTAAAATGCAGTAAAAATTGAAAAAAATTTATTTTAAGCCTAAATGTGTATATCTTAGGTTTTAAATCATACCAAAGCTAATTATAACATCAAAACATACATCTACATCATGAAACAAAGTAAATAATCATGCAAAAAAGAATTTAAATTAAGATATCACTCTTGCATTAATAGAGGATAAAAATCTAAGTCATGCCATTCTAACACACAAAATCATGTCTAGATCATGATGGCATCATAAAGAAAATGAAAAAGCAATAAAAAAAATTTAATAGCTATCATGGCATTATAAATATCAAAGAAATAGTAAAAATGACATGATTATGAGATGAATCTAGATAGAGAAAGAGGGTCCATAATATTAACTTTAAGAGATGATTTCTTTAACTCTAGAAAACGAACTTGAATTTAAAATGAATGATCTCCACATTTGAAATCAAAAATTGTGTTTTTGTTCAAAGAAAAAAAAACAATGTTGGAGGTTTTAGATTCTCAAAAGCAAATAATTATTTTTCTCTATCTCAAGAAAGCTACCTCCCTTTTCCAAAGTCAAATCCCAGCATTGAAAACCCTGATTTTTGGTTTAAATGCCTAGGGAAGAGTTTGAGATTGCTGCTAACTCTAATCCATTAAAATCTACAAGTAAATTCTCTAAAATCCACCTAGGATCTAAACATTAAAATCCTGATCCTTATCCACAATTTTAAACACTAAGAAATGTGGGACAAATTGGAAAACCCCTGTAGGTAGCCATCTATCATTGAATAATGATCGGCACTAAATGTTCACATTGAAAATTCCAAAAATGTCCTTTAAATTTGACCTAGTGACATGTGGCCATGACTTAGTGACCGATGGTCATCTATCATCGAGCTACAAATAGGCCTAGATGGCCAAGACAAGCTATTCGCTAAAAGATGGCCAAGAAGAAAAATGGCCATAAATGGCCGTCCCTTAATGATAGAAGGCCGTCTGTTATATACAGGGACCAAAATTCAATGTTTTTCAAATTCTTTTAAAAAAATTAAGGAAAATAAGGTTAAAACCCATAAAAATATTTAAAAAATTTATGGAAATTATGGATGAAAATTGGATAGTCACAGTCAGCTTATTGACTATTAACAATTACTTGGTTAGGAAGTTATCGTCAGCTTATCGACGTGTTAATCCTTGCTTAGTTGGGTAGTTACCGTCAACTCATTCATATGTTAACCCTTTGTTGATCATCTGATTAGTGCTAGCTTGTCAACATGTAAAATCATAGAAGAGTATTGATTTGATTAGTTTATATATTGTAGGGAGACTGGCTTTTCTTCTCACATCAAAGACATATTGAGTTCATAGTTAGTGTACTTTATAGCATGCTATGGCATCACTTGGAAACCTATTTGATGGTGTAATTCTCTTCTACCCTCCATCATTAGAATTAAAACAACCTTATAGATCATCCCTTTTTTAGTGTGCTTCAGCTTCATACTATGATCTTAGCTAGATTTTGTACACTTCCTAATGAACATGTCACTAATATAAGGAAAACCATCATCATCAGGGTTGTTTGTATGATAATTGTTTGCTAAATATGTCTCTTGAGAGGGCTTTGGTACATGTGAAATAAGTCATACATTAATAGTGTACTGTTCATTTTATTTGGGTGATTGAATCTAAAAGACTTATTATCTTTTGCTCATTCTTGGTCATTTTCAGTCAATTTTGGTCAATTTATTTTTGTCATCTTAATAATTTTCTATCATTTTTTTTATCTTTGTTGCCATTTTCTGTCATTGCCTTTTTATTCATTGTGTTATTTTCCTTAGTTTTAAACCAAATAACATATGAAGACAAGTGTAGAAATAAACACAAAGATAGAAGGAAACATAAATAAATACAATGACAAATCTATTGTATACATCAAAATCAACAAGTTTTAAAACTCTCTAAATCATGAGTATAAAATATAACTAATGGGGTGACCCAAGTGCCTTACGATATTATCGTCAGGAGGATGGCAGTTGAGAAGATGACGACCTAGATGGAGGTCTGCATGTTGCTATTGGCTGCTTTATTGGTGCCTAGAATTGAAAATGAAACCTTAGTAGTGTGACAGTTAATGGCTACAGAATCTAAGCAATCACCTCAGCCAAACGATCAGTGCTCTATCTTAGGCTTGAGATAGATTGTGTGTACTACTCTAGATATCACCTAAGATCATCTTTCAAGGCTCTAATGTAGGTCTAAGATAGACCATGTGTGTGCTACTCCTTATCAATCTTGATTATAGCCTCCCTAGCCCTGGAGACCTCCTCCTCGATATGACATGTCTGCTCCTTAATGTCGGTAAAGGAGTCATCCACCACCTACAACATCTCATTGAACTTCTACCCCACTGCTACTAAAGCCACTAATATCCTCTCTACATCAGCATGATGTTGAATCTATATGGTCTAGAAAATAGCTAGGATAGACTGTATATGTTGTTGCTACTGTTGAAAGGCCTGTATAAAAGCTTCTATACTAGCTAGCCTCTAAGATATCTCATGTGATGGTGGGTCCGAAGGAGCTAGTGCAGGTTGTGTTGGTGATGGCGTCGTAGAGGTGGATGCACTAGGGTCAGGGTATGGTGCATAACTCCATGCGACTTTAGTCGTGCTAGAGAGGGTGCCTATATAGGTGGAGGTATATCGCCTAGTAGCTCATCAAGATCAACCCGCATATCCATATCTATATATGAATTGTGTGGCTCATGCGATTGAGAATGCTATAAATCTACCTGAAGAGCTAGTGGCACCTAATATTAGTCCTTATCCTCTGCTGGCACTAGTACAATTGGTGTTAAACCATAGGAAATCCTAGACTCCAAGATCGTGAACAATCTATACTCTCTTGCACGACCATAGATCGCTACCACCATCCTCATGGTTCTCGTAAAACCCCATACCCAATTAGTTAAAGACCCAAATATCGGTGTCACATTTGGGTTTAGGTTTCCACGTACAGATAGAAATTTTCTTAGGGGTACTATTTAAATATTAAAAATTTCGGCAGAGTTTCCCATGTTTCGTCAAAACCCCCTAAAATGAAAATTTCAAAACACTTCTAACTATCTCTACCCTACCATCCATCTCCAATTCAAACCTTAACATAGCAAATTTTCCCTTCCTCTTATATTTGTAAATCACAAAATCCAAAAGCATGCAAGCAAGGCATAAGTGATTTTTGTCACTTTATAATTTACAATACATTGATCCATAATATTTGCATATAACTTTAACTTTTCCAAGTATGGTGTACATGTCAATAAAATAACAAAAAGTAATAAAAGAGCTGTGGCGCTTCCACCTCAGAATTCTTCCATTTCACTGTGGTGGTTCGAGCTTTTTTGGTGACGGTTCACTATTGTCCTCCTCCAGAACCTTTTCTTGACCTATGCGCGAAAAAAAACCACACGTTATGCACATAGCTTAGTGGTGTTCAACCAATTATATTTTTATGATAAAAATTGAATTTATTTAACTAAGCATATACATAAGCAAAACAAGAATTCATATGCATTGACAACTAGGTCCATTTCTAGTGTTAACAGCCAATCTATATAAACTAAATAACAAGTTCACATAAACACGAAATTTATATCATCACAAGTTCCATTAACATGTCAACTAACATTATTTCCGAAGAGAAATAATTAAACCTAATTTTTAGTTCAAGTATGACATAGCCATAGTAAAAAAAACAAATTAATATTTTTAGATTGCATCACCCTAAGTAATTTTTGGTGGAATTGTAAGACGAGTTGGATAAACGGGAGTCAAACGCAGGACTGAGTTCTTAAAACCATGCGGTCCATCGACATCATTTTCACCAAAATGGACATTTAATTACTCACATATTTAAAAATACACAAATTTATACACACACACACACACATGTGGACTGAGTTCTCGAAACCATGCAACCTACTAACTCAATCAATTATACCTGCCGGATGAGCTCTTGGAGCTATGCGTTCGGTAACCACATCAAGACGCAATACTGCTACATGTTCCTATAATTGGCATGCCAATCTTATCCTATTACTCCATTTCATGTCTAGCTTTTACTATGGGCAATTAAGTAATTTAACTTACAACATTATTTCTATTTAGCACTCACCTCTTTTATTTAATTGAATTCTTTCTCTAACTCTGCATTACATATCCTTAAGGTTATCCAATTTACTGTCTTGTAGAGTCACAATTTATCATGAAGTGTTCTAAGCTCATCAATTAATTATGCCTCATTCACTAATATAGGCCTAAGCATTTAGCCATATAAATCTCATATATAGTTGCATACGTATATGCTTTATTATGTACCCTTCTTTAAATAACAACTCTGCTCTAGCTTATAATTACCTACTTATTTTATATAACCTGCTTATTCATATAATCCAATCACCTACCACAAATTGGGTTCAATTTTGGTTCCTCCATAAATGTACATTAAACCAAAATTTGAGCTATATTTTATAAACTATAAATCACAATGATTTTATATTGTCATAATAGCTCACTTAAACCTTTATGGTATTCGTATTAATTAATTTAGACTATAATTAACATATTTTATTTATAAAATACGTTATTAATTCTTAATTTCTAAAACTAAACACATATAAAACTTCTATTTAGCCTAAACATATTACCTATCATGCAATTAAATAATTATGACACCCTTACTACCATTACCATTAAAAATCAACTCTCACTTTAAGATTTTAACTAACATAATATATATAAATATTAGAAAAATGGATTTGCTTAAACATATACCTATTTGTCACTAATTTTTCAATTTTTCCAAAATCAAGGCAAGCTTTCATCCTTCACCTTGCTTTTTTTTTTCCTTTCCTTTCACACTTGTCTCACCTTATTTCTCTACATAACCCATAATTTCATATAAATTCCTTAATTACAGCAACCTTCAATATAAATCCCTTAACCCCCAACACTTAATTAAAATAAATAATTAAATCCTGCACATAATACCATTAATTTCATACCCCTCTTTTTTTATATACTTACAGCAGCCCCTAAACAAAACACCCTTAATTTTCTTCACAATTTATAACCTACAGCAGCCCCTTTAAACAAAAAAATAACTCTCAGCTTCATTAATTAACAAAAAATATAGAGATAATAATAAGCCCCTAACTTCATTAATTAACTAAAAAAATTGATTTATAGTTTCAATTTTTCCTAAACAAAAAAATACATCATTAATTTCATTTAAATCTCTTAACCAAATGTAAATATCAACACTTAAATTAATTATTCTAACACTTATTTATCAAATCTAAATAAAACTAAATAATAGGTGGGTTTATCTCTTTTTTTTTTAAATCCTCACACAAAATCCCAAATCTATGTCTCCTTTCTTCCTTGAATTACACAACATCAACAGAAATAAAATGGTGGAGAGGGAAAGAATTACCTAGAGCTCAAGAGAGAGAGAGAAAGATAAGAGCAATGAAAACCAATCAAGAAAATGGAGCAACAAGGGGGGCATTCCCTGTATTGCATGAAGAAGAGGGAGTGGATGCTGCGAAGGGGCAGCGAGGCAACAATGATCATTGGTCGATGGGTGGCGGTCGACACCGAGTTGAGTGGGGTGGCGTTGGGTGAAGAAGGAGGGAGAAGGGAGAAGGAAAATAGGGGCTACAAAAGAAGGGAATGAAAAAAAAGTAATGGAACCCGATGGTTCCATTTGGGAAAGGGGGAGGGTTTTAAGTGCCAAGACAAAACGATGTCGTTTTTGGCAATTTCTTACTTTAGTCCCTTCTACCTAAAATAACTTTATTCAAGCCCCAAAACTTCCCCTATTAATACAATTAAGTCCCTAAATTAGAATATAAATATAAATTTAATTTAATTTTTTTTACTGCACTCATTTTATTATTTTTTTTATCGGGTCTATTTATTTATTATCTCGAGTAATTTAAATATGGATGCTACAAATCTTCCCCTCTAACAGAAATTTCATCCTCAAAATTTACATGTATTGAATAATTCTGGATAGTTTTTCCTTATGGTGTCCTCCAATTCCTATGTCACTTCTCTACCTTATGATTTCTCCACAGTACCTTCACTAGTGGCACTAACTTGTTCCTTAATTGCTTTATTTCCCTTGCAAAGATTTGTACTGGTTCTTCTTCATAAGTTAAATCTGGTTGAACTTTAACATCCTCTAAAGTTACAACATGTGATGGGTCGGATTGATACTTCCTTAACATCGACATATAAAAGACATTGTGAATTCTTTCTAGTTCTAGTGGTAGATCTAATTTGTAGGCTACTAGCCCTACACGTCCAATAATTTCGAACGGATCGATAAACCTTAGAGCTAATTTTTCCTTTTTACCAAATCGAAGTACTTTCTTCCATGGAGAAGCTTTTAAGAAAAATTTATCACCAATTGCATATTTGATATCCTTTCTCTTTAAATCTGTATATGACTTTTGGCAATCAAAAGCAGCCTTTAATTTCTCCTTTATAATCTTTACTTTGTCCTCAGTTTCTCTTATCAGATCTAGGCCTACAAGTTTAGCTTCTCCAAATTCTGTCTAACATACAAACATCCTACACTTTTTGCCGTAGAGGGCTTCACAAGGTGCCATCTGTATTCTTGCTTGGTAGTTTTTGTATACAAATTCAATCAATAGAAGGTACTTATCCCAGCTTCCCTTAAAGTCAATAACATAGCTTATAAACATGTCTTCCAACACCTGGATTACTCTCTCAGATTGTCCGTTGGTTTGAGGATGGAAGGTTGTACTATACCTGCATGTAGTGCCTAATGGCTCTTGTAACTTTTTCCAAAAATTGGAGGAAAATTTTGGATCTCGATCGGATATGATGGAAGATGGCATGCCATGTAATCTCACTATTTCATTGACATATAATTATGCTAACTTAGTGAGCTGATAGTCAGTTCTGACAGGCAAAAAGTGAGCCGACTTAGTTAATTTGTCCACGATCACCTATATAACATTATCTCGTTTCCTAGTTTGAGGCAAGCCAACCACAAAATCCATCATAATTCAATCCTATTTCCACTCTGGTATTGCTATAGGCTAAGTAGGCCTGAAGGAACTTGATGTTCTTCTTTGACTTGATGACATGTTAGGCATTTAGAAACATACTCTACAATATCTCTTTTCATGCTTGGCCACCAGTAATGTGTCTTTAGGTATTGGTACATTTTCGTACATCCCGGGTACATAGTGTATAAACTATTATGAGCTTCCTTCATGATATTTTGCTTCAATTCACCGATATTAGGGACACAAATTCTATCTTTGAAGTATAATCAGCCATCCTCTTTAATTACATATTTGCTGTCCTTCCCCTCTTGGCCTTGTGAAATGAGTGAAATTAGTTCTTCATCATGTGTCTATGCTTATTTAACTTGCTGTACCAAGTCAAATCTGAGTCTCAATTCCACTACTAAAGTGCCATCATTAGCTACAGACAATCTGACATTTATAGCATTTAAAGCAGAGGGACATCAATTAAATTATTATTCATATGCACAATCTTACTATATTATATAGTTGGTAATTAATTCAATTAATTGGGATGTACCTAATAATGATTTCCTATTAAAGGCATTAGCCACCACATTTGCCTTGCCTGGGCTGTAGTCAATGATATAGTTATAATCTTTTATCAACTCTATCCACCTTTTTTGCCTTAGATTCAACTCCTTCTAGGTAGGTAAATATTTAAGACTTTTGTGATCAATATAGATGTAACCTTTTTTTCCTTATAAATAATATCTCCATATCTTCAAAGCAAAGACTATGGTGGCTAGCACCAGATCATGGGTTGGGTAGTTCTTCTCATGAGGCTTAAGTTGTTTGGAAGTGTAGGCAATTACCTTACCTTCTTGTATGAGTACACAACCAAGTCCATTATGTCAAGCATTGCTATAAATCACAAAATCTCGGTCAGGTACAGGTTGTGTAAGAACAGGCGCTTCAGTTAACATAGCCTTTAATTTCTCAAAACTTTCCTGACATTTATCACTCCACACAAACTTCACGTTATTTTGAAGTAGTTTTGTCATAGGCACTGCAATACTAGAAAACCCTTTGACAAACCTCATTTAATACCCAACTAGACCTAAGAAGCTTCTGATTTTCGTAACATTCTTGGGTGGCTTCCATTCCAGGATTGCTTCTATCTTTTTAGGGTCAACTCTAATTCCATCAGCTCATATAACATGGCTAAGAAAGGAAACTTCATCAAGCTAGAACTCACATTTACTAAATTTAGCATAAAGTTACTTTTCCCTTAAGGTCTATAAGTTAGTTCTTAAATGCTCATTATGTTCTTCTTGGTTCTTGGAATAGATCAAAATATCATCAATGAAGACAATGACAAATTGATCCAAGTAAGGATGAAAAATGTGATTCATGAGATCCATAAATGGTACCGCAGCATTTATAAGCCCAAAAGGCATCACTAAAAATTCATAGTGCCTATATCTGGTCCTAAAAGCTATCTTAGGAACATCTGCTTCCTTCACCTTCAATTGGTAGTCTCCCGACTTCAAATCAATTTAGAGATAACTCCAGCGCCCTTTAGTTGATCAAATAAATCATCAATTCATGGCCATGGATATCTATTTTTCACAGTGACCTTATTCAACTATCTATAATCTATGTAAAGCCGAAGGGATCTGTCCTTCATAACAAACAACACTGGTACATCCCAAGGAGATACACTGGGGCATATGAAACCCTTCTCAAGAAGTTCTTGTAGTTGGATCTTCAATTCCTTAAGTTTCGTAGGTGGCATTCGGTATGGTGCAGTGGATATGGGTGCAGTATCAGGCAGTAGGTCAATAGAAAACTCCACTTTCCTTTATGGTAGTAGACCTGATAGCTCATCAAGAAAAACATTTTGGAACTCACATACAGTCGGTATATTCGAGATTTCATAGTTGTCCTTTTTAACTTCAAGTACACAAGTTAAGTAAGTTGTACACCCCTTCCTAACGAGCCTTTTTGCTTATAAGAGGTAGATTTGGTGCTTTACCATCAATTTTGGGCTTATACAACTTTGGGCTTTAATAATACAAGTCATGTGCCTCATTTAAAAGTCACATGACTCATTTAAGTTGTAAATGTGGGCTTAGGCATGTGGGCTTCCTTTTAAAGGGATTATTTAGTTATTTGGGTTATTAGTTAGTCTTTTATTTTTGTTAGTCTTTTATTTTGGGCTTCAAATTCGTCACTTTACCTTAGTAGGGTTTTAAGTAGTTGTTTTAGCTTATTTTAGGTTGAATTTAGTGTTTTAAACCTATTGGACTTATGTATACCCATTCCCTTAGGGTTTGGAAGCTATAAATAGGTTATTATAACTTGTAAAGAGGGATATATATTATTGAATCAAATTATAAACTTTTGAGAGTTTTCTCTTGGCTTAGCCAAAATTTTTAGAGAGATTATGAGTTTGCTTGCTTTCTTTTCTATTGCATCAAGAATTAGGATTACTTATCAATCATTTGATTGTGGCGTGTTCCTATTCTTATTATCCCGATTATTTGCGTTTCCACTTACATGTTGTTTGGGGGTTCAATAGGGAAGGTGTTTGTCTTCTTTGCATTTTGAGATCAAAGTGTATGTTCAAGGGGTTTCGAGTTCTTTAGCCTTGGGGTTCCGCATCACCTTTTAAGGATATGGTGAAGACAGGGCCCATAAAGACTAAAGACAAGTTTGTGGTTCTGCCTATCCTAGAAAATTTCTCTGTACTTTTTGAGAGGATATGGTTTCATAAGCTAGGAGGAGTACCATCTACATCACACCAGATGATTAAATTTCCCTATAACGGTCAGGTGGTCACTATTAAGGCGGCGAGAAAGAATCGGGTATTCGTGCTCGAAATAGCCAAACAACCATATGGCGGGTTTCATGTGACAATTATTAATGATGAAGAAAATAAAGGTCACCTTCCTAATAGTGCTCAAGTAATCAATATTTTTCAAAAGATGAATTTTCTACCTGGTGCTAGTTTAGACAAGAACTCTTAAGGACTTTAGATTGTTGTAGCTATTAGGGGTCAGAAGGATATGAAGGGATTAGTCTTTGAGGCTCCAGTAAGAATGGTAAGGAGAATGAAGCAATGAAAGGGATTCCTCACATTTCTCAGAGTTTCATACTAGCTTCAGGCTCGTGTCTTTATTTTGGATAGAATAAGCATCTGATGATAGAGGGTGAGCTAGTGTCGGGATTTGAGTTGTTCAATGATGTCTTCGATTAGGAATAGGGAATCATCAAACCAATTGAGGCTTTTTGGGATGAGGAGATTTTGTTGCACCATTTAGTCTTAGACAAAGAAGCACCACAAGAAGTCATAACATATAAGTTGCTTGCTACTTAGTTAAAAGGCAAAGAGAATATGCAGGTTGAAGGATCACCCAAAGCTGACCTAGAAGTTGGAGGGATGTCTGATGTTGACAAGATTGAAGAAAACACTATTATTGATGTTGTTTATGTTCTTGAACTTGTTGATGAGAATAATGTTTGCTCTTTTGATTACATTAATGAGATGAATAATTTTGCTTACTTGTGTGATGTTTCTTCTGATTTCAATATGTATGATTATGATCATGAAGCATTTATATTTGACATTAACTCAACAAACACAAGTTCATTTAATCTTGGAAATAAAGAAAATCCAAAGGAAATTTTATTAGTGTCAGATATAACTCCCAAAGAGAGAAAAATTTGAGAGATTATTGTAAAAATATGAAAAAGTCTTTGCCTGAACCTATGAAGACATGCTAGGAATAGATCATGAAGTCATTAAACATGCCATTTTGACATATCTAGGGTATAAACCAGTTAAGCAAAAGCTTAGAAGACTTAGGTCGGAATGGGCTGAGAAGATTAAAGATAAAGTTAGAAAGCAAATAGAGGCTAAGTTCTTAGTGGAAGTCCAATACCCTATGTGATTAGCAAACATAGTTCCCGTAGCAAAAAAAGATGGCAAGGTAAGAGTCTATGAAGATTACAAAAATCTAAAAAAGGCTTGTCCCAAGGATGATTTTCCCTTGCCTCACATAGATGTTATAGTCAATAGTGTAGCCACTTGTACCATGTACAATTTCATGGATGGATATGTTAGGTACAATTAGATTCTAAACAAGATAAAGGATAGGATCAAACTGGCTTTCATAACTGAGTGGGAGACATATGCCTACTGAATCATGTATTTAGGGCTTAAAAATGTAAGTTCTACCTATCAGAGAATGGCCATTAAGATTTTGGATGATTTGATTCATAAGGAAGTGGAGGTGTACGTAGATGACATGATGATTAAGTTAGTTACTAAAGAAGGTCACTTCGAGGTATTAGAGAAGTTTTGTTTTTTAGAAGATCAACAAGTACAATATCTGCTTAAACCCAGAAAAGTGCATATTCATAGTCACTTTAGGTAAGCTTTTAGGCCAAGTCGTGAGCAAGAGAGGTATAGAGTTAGATCCTGACAAGGTAAAGGCCATTAGAGAGATGGCAGTACCCTAAAAGGAAAAGGAAGTCAGAGGGTTTTTAGCAAGATTCAGTAAATAAGTAGGTTTATTGCTAAGTTAACTTCCATCTATAAACCAATCTTCAGGTCGCTCAAGAAAGACCAGCCCATAGTCTAGAATGAGGATTGTCAAAAAGCATTTGATACCATCAGGGAATACCTACTACATCCACTAGTGTTGAGACTGCCTTAGATAGGTAAACCTCTAATTTTGTACTAGTAATAGAAGACAGTTCAGTGAGGCTTATAATGGCATAAGAGGATGATTTCCAAATTGAATACACACTATACTATCTCAATAAGAAATTTCTCCCTTATGAGGTGAAGTACATAGAAGTTAAAAAGATTTATTTGGTAGTCATATAGGCGTCTAATAAATTGAGACATTACTTTTATTCTTATAGGATACAAGGTGTGGCCAAGCAAAATCCCAAAGTTACTTGCAAAATGCCCCCTCGTTATTAGGAAAGATGGGAAGATGGTTAGTTCTCTTGCAAGAATTCGACATAGGATACATTATTATAAAAACCGTTAAAGGAAGAGCAGTGGTAAAGTTCCTAGTTTATCAACCTTTAAAAGGCTAAGAAATGACTTATGAATTCCTCAACGAGAATGTAATAGGCATAGTGGTCCAAGGTTGGTAGATATACTTCAATGAAGCTGTGAATAAAAAAAAGTAAGAGCAGGAGTGATCTTTGTTACCTAGAAGGAGAAATGATGCCATTAGCTAAAAAGCTAAGATACAAAGCCATGAACAATGAAGCAAAGTATGAACTTGCATTTTCGAGTTAAAAGCTCTACTTGTTGTCAGGGTAAAATCTATAGAAGTGTTTGGAGATTTATCTCTAATTATTTACCAAGTAAGTGGTGAATGGTCAGTGAAGGAGGAACACTTGTTGCCTTATCTCAGATATCTAAAGGTTTTGAGCAGTCAGTTTGAGGTTTGCACTTTTGGATATGTGCCCATAGAAGAAAATTAGTTGGTAGATGCCTTGGCTACCTTAGTGTCTATGTGGGACAATCCAAAGTGAATAATTATGAAGCCTGCATTAATCTCGAGTTTCGATAGGCCATGCTTTGAAAAGGAACAAATCAAGGACATCAAAGTGGATGATGGAAAGCCTTGATATTATGATATCCAGAATAAATTAGAAAAGTTAGTGTTCCCTAAGGAAGCAACTGAAAAGGACCAAAGAATGATTCATAAGCTGGCAACTCAATTCATTATTGTAGAAGGAAAGCTTTACAAAAGACAGCTCAATGGAATCCAACTGAGATATTTGGATGAAAAGGAAGCCAAGAAAGTAATAGAGGAAGTACATGCAGGAGTATGTGGATCCTATATGAATGGTTTAGCCTTGGCAAAGAGGATTATGAGGTAGGGCTTCTTTTGGCTCACAATGGACAATGACTGTTCTAAGTGTGAGGACCCAATCATGGCCCTGATCGGAATATAGTTAATTAAGGAGGATTACTGTTAATTAATGCAAAATTGGATTATTTTGCAATTATCGAGATTAAGCCCCAAGAAGGATATTTTGGTAATTTCAGCATGTAAGTATATGACTTAAGTTAAATTACAATTAAAGAAAAGGATACAATTGAAGTGAATTAGAAAGTCTTGGGGTTAAGTTGGAAGAAATTGAAATAATGGGGGTTTAATTATGCATAAGGGTATAGTGGGAATTTCCTTGGTGAGATATTTATCCCACTATAAATTAAGGGTTTTGGGAGAGATGGAGATGGGAATTTTAAGGGATCTCTCCCTCTCTCTCTCTTTCTCTCTCTCTCTCTCTATGGTCACAGTTTGGAGAAAAGGAGCTAGGGTTTGTGAGCTAACATCGAAGGTAATGTTTCCCTTAACGATTTCTCCTTCTTTTCTTTTAATTTGTGATGTTTAGGTGAGGGATTACAAGATCTTATTGTTATCACCATGTGTAAGGAGAAGAGAGAGAAGTAGATAGATCAAGTGAAGGAGAAGAAAGAATTTATGAGCAAAAGAGATGGATCAAGAGGATCAAAGAAAGAGCTGAAGCTTTAATGAGGTATGGGACTATTATGATAATTTTTTTAATGGGAGTGTTGCTGATAAGTGTTGCCTGTAGATAAAATTGAAGGAATTACGGTTAGGTTTTCTGGATACGTAAATCGGGATGGAAATAAAGACTGATAAGTGAATGCCTTCACGAGTCATGAACTTTTGCCTTATTTTCCTCATGCCTTCGTTACCTGTTGACTCGTGAATGTCTTCACGAGTCGTGCATTCTTGTTCAACTCATGAATGTCTTCACGAGTTATGAACTAATTGCCCCCAGGTCACTTGTGAATGTGTTATTCTTCTTTGGTTATTGACTCGTGAATCCTTTCACGAGTCGTGCATTCTTGTCCAACTCGTGAATCCCTTCACGAGTCATGAAAGTTGGCCTTCTTGCTTTACTCGTGAGCCCTTTCATGAGTCATGAAAGTTATCCCTTTTGCTTCACTCATAAGCCCCTTCACAAGTCATGAAAGTTAGCCATTTTTCTTCACTCGTGAACCTCTTCACGAGTCGTGAACCTCATTCCTTTACTTCACTCGTGAAACCCCTTCATGAGTCAAATGTCTCTTGAGACCTATCTGAACTATTTTGCTTATAAGTTGAGCTAGCAAAACACCAAATTGAATGATTCTTTTTGCATTTGAAAATAGACTTCCATACCTATATTTCATATAAAGAAACCAAGTTCTAAATCTGTCTCTAACTAGGCCATATTCCGGTTTGAATTATGGAACGGTTTGCTGCCCAGTCACTTGGAGTAAACCTTAGTGTTTTGTAAATATCTGAAAATATAGGAATGATATCAAGATGATTTTTGATGTTTTAGAAACTAGAAACATAATGGAACAAGTTTATAGAAGACCATTGTTGCAGAAAATTCCTTTTGGTATGTCAAAAACTGCTCATAAATCGAAGTCAGAAAACTGGCTATGACTGTTCACGACTTGTGACTCCTGTCATGACTCGTGACATGTGTGACTCGTGAATAAGTGCACGGGTCATGAAGTTTACTCCCTTTCACGAGTAGTGACACCCCTCACGACTCGTGAAACTTCCATACTTCATCCAAACATGATTTTTAAGCCCTATAGTGTCACCAAAGCTAGTCTAAACCCTTTTAAGTAACTTTAAAGCATTTCAAACATAAAATAAAGATAAGTTGTGACACCAAGCATGTGATTAAATGAAATGATATATGGGAATAAAATTAGTAAAGTAAAACTAACATTAGAATACATGAAAGTATTTACGTGTATTTGATTGTATTATAATGAGTATACGCATATGATTTGGCCTTGCCCAAAAATATGGCACAATGATATTCCTCTACAATGACATGAGAATAATATGACATAACCTAATGACAATAAGATAATAGTTGCAAGATTATAAGTCTAAGTTGAAAAAGTTGGGACATTGCCTTTTTAGTCTCAATCATGAGATTGTAAGAGTTAAGTTATACTTTAAGTCATAATGGAAAGTAGTGATTAGCCTTGATATGGAGAAACATGCTTGTCTTTTTTCTTATTCCATGTATTTTACTGTGCAAGCCTCATACCTGTAAGTAGTGTGCTAGCATATAAGATGGGTTAATAGTACATAAATGTATTTGATGGTAAGATAATATAAGATAAAATGTGCAAGTATGATGACTTGACACATATATGATCACATTAGGGTATACAACCTGTGGTCCATGATCTAATAGACTATAAAAGTAAACTAAAGGCTTAACTAAGAACCAGTGTTGACTTAAGGATGTAATTAGTGTATTCATCTTATTATGTTGTTCACAGCTACTTAATTATTGTTTAAGTGCTTGTGTTGATATGAATGACTATGATATGGTATGTAAGCCACTCCCGGCGAACAACAACAAGGTATGTCATTGAGAACTATTGATGAAGCAGGTAATTACAATGTCTATTATTGATATATCTATGTCTATTGTTGATGTAACTATGATATGATAAGTGGTCTAACTTAATATGTGAACAAGTATAAATAGCAAAATCCCGTATTGCCATTATTTAAGTTGCATTTATATGTTTATGGATATGCATTTAACGTTATAAAGGTTTTTAGAAGCAAGATTCATATTTTTATATTGCCTTATGGAAACCATTTATAACATTGTTTATGACGAGATAAATCAATGAAATGTTATATTTTATTATGTTTGCATAATCATACAACTATTATGATATGAATGAACGAAATTTGATGCAACTATGTGATCATATGATAACGTCCATATATACTGAAGCCTATAGCTCAATATGTAAATATGATTAGAATGATATGCATTCTTTTTATGAAATGAGGCTTTCAGCCAAATGATGATGTACTAAGTAAAGAATACAATTGTAAATCAAAAACGTTCTTAAAGTGGTTAAGCCTGTGGGTCTTAGTTCAGTTGTGGATTAGATAGGCATGCCTAAAGGGATATAATTGCAGCTGCCATAGTTGACCTCATTTGGGTTTTGTTCCTTAATGGAACCATCGTTCGGCCTATTTGGGTCTATAGTTTGTTCCTTGCTGGAACCATTGTTTGACCCCGTTTGGGTCCATTGTTTGATACCTTCGGGTATCCATTACTTCTATTATCCATCCTTTGAACTAGTGCTTAGGCAGGCTATTAAAGATGATAAAATATACACAAGATAAAGTAAAACATGCATTGATTGCTCTATTTATGTGATGTAAGCATAAGGAATGTTGATTGTCTTAAATTCTTTTTGACTATAAACTATTTTATGAAATGAAATGTCATGCTTTTTAATACATGATTGAAATGTCTCACTTCAATTAAGGAAGATTTCCATATGAGTACTGGTATGAGATGGTTCCATCGATGGGATTCCATAGAGATTATATAAACCCTAAAGCATACCTTATTGTACTAGAAGTTATATGAACTATAACATGTGCATTAAATTTCATGTACTCTATTTATAAAATGCATATATGTGACATTGAGACTTTGTCTTATAATCTTGATATGTAATGCTTGTTCTTTATGATCACCTACCACTCTATCAATTTGTTTATTTATATATAAATGTTTACACACATGTAGACATAATGATAGCATTCATTTAACCAAGTGCAATGCATGACATAGAATGATGCTTGTAAGAGAATCAGGTTACCATGCTAAGATAGCATGAAGGATGCAAAGTTTGTGAATCTCATATGAGAATTGTATGATATATATAAAGTAATTATGCCTACCAGGACTACTTGTAGATGCTATATGACTTAAATACGCCTTTATATTATGAATTAATGTTGAATTCCTATCTTAGGTGACCATGTGATTTAATCTAATAAGTGGAACTCTGGTACCATTAATAACCATGGTGTCCAGCCTCTTGATTAAAAGAATTATAAGATGCATGATTTATACTAAGGTCAGAAAAGAAAAGGTTAAGATAATGGCGATACTGATGAATGGCTAAGCTTTTAGGTAATGAGAAGAGTTTCATAACACGTTAAATTATTGTAAACATGATATCTATTAGTAAGGTCGAAGATTCTCCTAACAATGTTATTTATGGAATGAAGAATATAATAGATTCATATGTTAACCTATGTGATTGTGAAAGTTTTATACATGAAATGTGATGAATTGCGAAAAGAGGTTTTATATATATAGAGTTTTGTTCCCCACTAAGCTTTATAGCTTAGCACGGGTTTGTTTATCCATGTAGGTTTTAAGAGAAACACTAGAGGAGTGGGCAAGATGCAATTGCCTTGAGGATTTCAAGATGCTTGAAGCCCTTTTATGTTATGATTAATTATCCATAAGTTTGATTTATTTATTTGTGGCATGTAATAATGGCCTATGTTATTATTATTAGTATTTATGCTTGATCTCGATTAGGTATGATTGATGATGATTGATGATTATCCATGGTTAAGGAATTAGGGTGTTACACTAAGTATGTCAAAGAGTGCCAATTATACTAACATTATTCAAATCTGAGACATTTACCCTTCTCTAAGTTGTGTAACCTCACATCGCCATGGCTATTTGTGGCATAGGGAATAGATATTATGGAAATGATCCATCCACCTACCTCAAATGGACATAGATTCATCATAATGGCCATTGATTGATTCACTAAGTGGTTAGAAACTGAATCTTTCAAAAGGTAGATGCAGAGGATATGGCCAAGTTCATCAAGAAAAATTTAATATGTAAATATGGTTTGCCTCATCATGTGGTCTTGAACAATGGGTTACAATTTTCTAGTGAAACCAGAAAAATGCTTATTATGTATGGGGTTCAACATCACAAGTCTTCTCCTTATAGACCTCAAGCAAACAGAGTAGTAGAAGCAACCAATAAGATGTAAAAAGAATTTAGGCCAAAATGGTGTGGGCTTACAAGGATTGGGTCTATAAGCTACCCTTTTCACTATAGGGTTATAGGACCATAGCCAGGACTTCAACATGAGCCACTCCATTCTCTTTAGTTTATGGAGCAAAAGCAATATTACCGATAGAAATTGAGCATTAGTTTTTAAGAGTAGTTCTGGAGGCTAAGATACCAAATCCAGAGTGGCTTAGGTAGAGACTATCATAGCTTAATTTGCTTGATGGGGATAAAATGAAGGCATATTATCACAATCAAGTTTATCAGAAGAGGTTGGCCCATTCATTTGGGAAAAAAAGTTAGGAAGCGCCCTTTGAAAAAAGGAGACCTAGTGTTCAAATAAATAAGGCCAGGGATTTCAGACATCCGAGGCAAATTCAAGCCCACATAGGAAAGACCTTTTGTACTTAAGAAGCTATTATCCAAACAAGCTGCTATTTTGTCAGACAGTGATGCCAATAAGTTTCAAGAACCTATAAATATCGATAGTTTAAAAAGGTTCCATAGCTAAGGACTAAAAGAGAAAAAGAAGAGAATAAATGTCCCATAGGTCAAAAACCAAAAAAGATAGCGGCTTTACTAAAATTGGGTGCCTCGCTAGGGTGAAACTGAAAAGAGGCATCCTGGGCAAAAATTAGAGGCTGATCGAAAATAATCAATCAAGAAAACCCGAGAGGGTTAATTGATGACAAGAGTTATAATCCTTGTAAAGTTTCATTTCAAGATTGAATAATATGTGTCATTAAGAAAAGGTTAAATACTGATCATGTGCACTGAAATCAGAAGTGAAATGCCGTACACCTATTGATAAATGTCATCTAAGTGTCTAAAAATAACATTTTCTATCGTATGTTCAATAAAAGCAAAAACATCATATATGAAAATGTCTGATCTAATCTATCAGTATCATATCTCTCTCTCCATCTAGGTGCCTTAGGTGAGAAAGTCTATTGTTGACAGTTGGACTAGTGACCCATTGCTTGTATGAGTCAGAGGTAGTGAAATCACAATAACCCATGTCAGAAATAGTAATCCTCACCAAAATCTGAGTCTAAATCTTTTTATAATACTCTGCCACAAAGTGAGCAGTGAGAATTCCTCCATGAAAGCTTAGAGGATGCCTAACAATGTCTTGTCTAACCCCAAACTAGCAAACACAATGGGCAAAAACATAAAAGGTGGCTCGATAAAGTTCACAAAGAGGAACGTATTCCGACTCTCCATCCCTGACAATAGAGGTAACAGGCAACCAAGGACACCTAAACCTGAAGTTAGAATTTATTAAATGATCAAGCCAATTAACTACATCCTAAATTGACTGAAACTCTCTTTAAAGATGCCTAGTTGTGACATGTCTATAGGTAGGTCTATTGTTACAGCTTCTCACAAAGCCATACCTTAAAAAAAGCCACTGGGGTGAGTTGGGTTCATCTCAGTCAAAAATAAGGCACAAAAAAGTGTGAAAATTCTGAAAGGATGCATATTTCAAAAAGAAAAGTTAGTATGAAAACCCACAAGGGGTGTCCTACCTTTAAAAATAAGGACGTACCTAAAAAAGTATATGACTGCTTGTAGAGAAGGATGGAGAGCCACGCTAAGTAGGAGACCTAAGATAAAAGTCATCAAAGCTGATGATGGTCTCTACCATGATCAACGAAAATGGATTGTGCCATCAACAACATTAAATAACCCATAATCTGCATTTGTGGGATCACTAATATGCACCAATAGGCACTGAGCTAAGCAACAAAGGATAACCATACTAGAACGAAAAGTGGGAATGTCATCAAATTGATCAAGACATCTATCAACCACTCTAACAAAAATGTCTCCCCATGAGGTACTAAATCCCTAATCTCGGAAGGAAGAACACTCAAGGCATGGACCACCTCTTTAGGATAATTGACAATAGGAGAGGGTGAGCATGGTCGAACATCGAGATCAAATCTAACATCCACTATGACTAGGATTAAGCTATAGATGAGGCACCAGCAAAGCGTCAGGCACCACCAAAGCAGTCGACTTAGCAGGATGACTGGGCAGATGAGCCTCATGAGATAGAGGAGCCTCAGGGAGCAAAGTCGGATTTTAATTATACTTTTGATGTACAGATTGACCTGCACAACCTTTTGGCTGGTCACTTTAGACACCAGCACACCCTAGTCTCCTATCATATAACAGAGGTCGCCTGTTATGAAATTTTCCCCTTATAGACATCTAAGTACATCATTCTTTACCACTCTTCCAACTTATGAGCATCCAAGGGCATCCAACTCAACTACACCTCCACCACATGTTCCATCATCTCTAGCCCGAGAACCTTCAGCCCCTCCTTTAGATGACATATCCAGACACCTAGCAAGGATAAAGAAAACCATACTCACAGTGTTGCAGTCTTTGCAGGCACTACCAGCAGTTGTCCAGAAATGACAGGCAAAGGTACAGAGCCTTAAAATGGACATATAGGCTGTAAGATGTAGATTTGATGAATCCTTATAGGTGATTAATGAATCCCTCACACAGCTCATAGATTAGGGTACTCGTATTAAGATAGAGGTCTCAAGAGCCAAATAGATAGTGATTGAGACTAAGACTGACGAGCAGTTAAGAAGGTACATCGGGTACTTGAAGGGGGAATTTAATGAGGTACCTTGGAGAGCCATTCTAGAGCAGCCCTCTAGGTAAGGTAGGGATCAAAGAGGCTGGTGGATGTGATAGTACAAATCTTGTAGCCTTTGACATTAGTGTTGCCAGGCTTCTAGTTTGTATTTGAGCTGGCAGGCGAGTAGCTGTTAGAGAGTATTCCCTAGAGCCCATGTAATAGGGATGTTTTTCATATGTATGAAATTTATATTCTTAATAAAAGGCATCATTCATTTATTAATGCTGTATTTGAAAACATGAGTTTGTTAAATAAGTGTTATGGAACTATTAGAGGGATTTTTCTTGGACCAAATTAATTTATATATGTTACATAAGTGTTATGGAACTCACATATTTAATTTGGTTGGATTTGGAATCCATTTGGGTATTTAAATCCAATTAGATGCACAAATGGCCTAGTTTGTGGATTTTGTGCATGGTCTTTTATGAAAAGATTTAATTTGGATTTAATTAAGCCCAAATGATTATAATTAATTCCAGAGGCCCAATTAATAATTCTCCAACAATTTTAAAGAGCCCAATCTCATTAAGGAGTTGGAATTTTAACCTAACTATAAAAGGCCAACTAATGAGAATTAGGGTTAAGTGATTAAAACAAAAGGAAAGTCTTTTTCTCTTAATTCTCTCTCCCTTTTGCGCCACTTCCATTGCTAGCCTCTTGGATTTCGACCAGCCCTAGTTGAACACCAATTTTTTGGTTTAATTTACCCCTCTCTAGTGTGGATTACTCATTGGAGGTGTTCGATTTTGGACACTGTGGTTTGCGACAACCCGGTGCGAAGTAAAATCAACTGTTCAACAAAAATCAAAGGTGATTTTTCTTATTCTCATATAGTTATATTGTGTATTCATGGCAAGATCAGAACTAATGGTTAAAAAATTTTAAAATTCCGCTCATGTATGTGATGCATGTAACCATTAAAATCCAACATGGTATCAGAGCCAGGTTTTGCCATGGATATACAATTCTATATTATTCTGCGGAATAAGTTTTGTTTTATTTTGAGTTATTTATTTCATGAAATTTAAAATATGAGATTTAATTGTTCATGAATGAGAAATATTGATTTCTGGATGTATTTGTGATCAAATAAATTTGGTGGAAACAAAACCGAAATTTTTGAAGAAAAGTGATTTGGGTTTGGCGTGAAACCCTAGGTAATGTAGGGGCTGTTCTAATTTAATTTCTTATGGATCCATTTGAAAATTATTTAGATGATATTTTATGTGTTTAATATGTGATATTAAGCCGTAGGATAGAACGGAATTAAAATCGAACAAGTTTTGCATGAAAACTAGTTTTGTCGAAAAGTTCGATAAATTGGTGTTCTTCGTGTGTTCTTGATGTGTTCATGGTTAGAACGACTTTTGATCTTCTAAATCTGATATATATGATATATTAAAGTGTTTTTAATTAATTTGATTAATTAAAATGGGCCTTAAATTAATTTGATTAATTTTAATTCATTAAAACCACTTAATGGGCTTAATTATGTTTACGGACTTGGTTTAAATTAGTGGATGACTTGGTGGGCCCAAGGAGCTGATTTAAATTAACTATTATAAACATTAATTAAGTTTATTAATGGGTTTTAAGGGCTGGAGTGGGCTTGGCTCATTCCAAAAGGCCCAAATGGTCCAAATGACACAAAACTAGTTTGTGTGTGAACACACTTAGGGTTTTTCTTCTGTGGGTTTCGGCCTACACTTGTTTTAAGCCCAAAATTGATTCTTTTAATTATTTAATATGATTAATTAATTAAATAATTAATTTATAATTAATTAATAATCAATTTGATTGATTATTAAGGCAATAACACATTCATGCAAAAAGGTTTCCTAAAATGAAAGTTTCCAAAATGGAAAAAGTTTCCTAATTTGATCACATCATTAAAATAACTCAAAATATAGTTTCAAAGGTTGAAACAAAGTTAGTAATCCATTTCTTTATGTATTAGAAAGGCATATAAGGGTGTATGATTGGCATGATGGATAGTTATGGACAAAGCCCAATGTGATTGAGCATTATGCATGTTTTGGCCTAATGAGGACTTTCATGTCCCGGCTACTTGTTTTTGGTTTGTATTTCATTTCAAATTGTAATATGTAATTAGATTACTTAGATTAGAATTAGAAATAGAGATGGAGACCATTTTCAAGGAGCAAGATGGGCCGGATGGAGATCCAACAAGCTTGAAGATAATGTAATTATTTTTCTTGTTTGAATCATGCATACTACCTAGGTGTGACCTTTTGATTTCCCTCTTGGCTCGGGGAAATCAATGTAGTGAAGTCCATAACTATACCACATTTGTATGCTTATATTTATGTGATAGATATAGGATGCATACCAATGTATGCCAACCATGTATGATGAGACTTAATTAACTAAAACCCTCAAACAAATACTAAGGTATATAAGCCTTCCATTAATTTGAGGAGAACCAGAGTTCTTTATAGTGTGGGTTGTTGACCACAGTCAAGCTCACATTATATCGAATATGTTCAAATCTAATTAAATGGGTCATCTTAGCTAGCCCATTAGTTTGTTGACCACAGTCAAGGCTAATGGTTCTAGAGGCAAGATTAGGGAATGCATATATGATATGCATGCATCAAGAGTTGATAACCTAATGATCCAATAGTTGTGTAGAGACACAATTGGTATAGAGATACCTACCTTTCAAGGGTATGGAATTTGGCTTGTTGACCACAGTCAAGGTCAAATTACATATCAAGGATTGGATATTGGCCCACTAAGAAAACCATCGGGTTTTCTCGGATTATATAGTGAGGGCTATTAATTCGCAATAAAATAGTGGGAGTAAATGGATTAATTAAAGACCTTATTAATTCATACATATATATGAACATACTCTCATATCTTTTCTCTTTCACATCTAGGTCATCATCATGAGCACATCAAACATTAATATACGATCAATCTTGGATAACAAGCTAGTTGGCAACAACTATTCTGACTGGATCAGGCAAGTGAGAATTGTTCTCAAGGCCGAAAAGATCCATTATGTCTTGGATAAAGATCCACCACCACTTCCATCAGATGATGCCATTAATGAGATCAAAGGCATTTATCGAAAATACATGGAGGATAGTGAAGCAGCAGCATGTCTGATGCTGGGTGCTATGTCCTCGGAGCTTCAGAAGCAATATGAAATGATGGATGCTAGAACCATTGTTTTGCATCTAGAGGAGCTTTATTCTTCTCAGGCTAGAACTGAGCAACATGAGATTGCTCGAGCTCTATTTAGTTGCAAAATGGTGGAAGGCACTTCAGCTGCTGCTTATGCATTGAAGATGTATGGGTATATTGAGCATTTGAGTAGACTTGGCTATGTTATGGATAATGATCTATACATAGATTTAATCTTGTACTCGTTGGCTCCAAGTTATGCACCTTTTATGCTTAACTTCAACATGAACAAGATCCAAGTATCCATTCCTGAGTTAATCAACATGCTCAAGACAGCTGATGGATCATTTAAGAAAGATCCAAAAAGTGTCATGGTTGTCACTTCTACTAAAGGCAAGAAGCAGAAGACGAAGAAGAAGATAACCAAGGCGCAACCAAAGAATGGTGGGATCTCCAAGAAGAAGGTTGCCAAGAAAGAGAATCCCAAAGGAACTTGCTTCCATTGTGGAAAAGATGGTCATTGGAAGCGTAACTGCAAGGCCTATCTAGATTCTCTTAAGGAGAAGAAGCAAGCTGTTGCATCTACTTCAGGTATTCATATGATTGAAATTAATACTTATTCTATTGCTTCTAAACAATCTTAGGTATTAGATACCGGATGTGGATCTCATTTATGTAATGATCTACAGGGGCTTAGAAGCTTTAGAAGAGTAGGAAAGGCAGAGATATGTTTGCAGTCAGCTACTGGACAAAACATCTCTACAACAGTTGTGGGGACTTACTATTTGTCTCTTCCTAGTGGATTAGTACTGGAATTAAATAATTGTTATTATGTTCCAGCCTTATCCAAAAGTATTATTTCTTTCAGTCGTTTGATGAACGATTATGATATTTCTTTGAAGGACAAATGTTGTTACATTTTTAAGAACAATATGTTTTATGCAAAAGCTATCATTGAGAATGGTATATTTGTTCTTGATTTAATTAAAGAAGTACATAATGTGAATACCAAGAAAATGAAATATGATAATCTGAATACCTCATACTTATGGCATTATCGTTTAGGTCATATAAATGAAAAACGCATGACCAAGTTACACAAGTCAGGTGATTTGGGATCATTTGATTATGAATCATTTGATACATGTGAATCTTGTTTATTGGGAAAAATGACAAAAGCTCCCTTTATTGGTAAAGGAGAACGAGCTAAAATGGTTTTGGACTTAATACATTCAGATGTATGTGGTCCAATGACTACACATGCCAGAGGAGGTTACTCCTACTTCATTACTTTCATAGATGATAATTCCAGGTTTGGATACATCTATCTAATGAAATATAAGTCTGAAGCATTTGAAAAGTTCAAAGAGTTTAGAAATGAAGTAGAGAAACAACTTGGCAAAAGTACTAAAACACTTAGATCAGATCGAGGTGGAGAATACTTAAGCCAAGAATTTCAGGATTATCTTAGAGATAATGGTATTTTATCTCAATGGACTCCTCCATATACACCACAACACAATGGTGTATCTGAAAGGAGAAATCGAACACTATTAGATATGGTTCGATCAATGATGAGCCGAGCGGACTTGCCTAAGTCTTTTTGGGGATATCGCTGTTTATGTGTTAAACAGAGTTCCTAGTAAATCGGTTGATGTTACTCCATATGAGATGTGGAATAACAAGAAACCCACGCTTTCTCATATGAAAGTATGGGGCTGTCCTACTTATGTGAAGAGGACAATGTCAGACAAACTGGATGTTAAGTCTGATAAATGTTTATTTGTGGGATATCCAAAAGAAACGTTTGGATATTATTTCTATCATCCCTTAGAACAATAGGTGTTTGTTTCAAGGCATGCTGTCTTCTTGGAAAGAGAATTTCTCCTACAAGAGGACAGTGAGAGTAAAATTGAGCTTGGTGAAGTTCAAGACCCACAAATAGAAGTTGATCAACCGATTGAACCGTAAACTGAATTTCATAATGATGAAATTGCAGTTGAACCTGATTATACACAAAATCCTAGAAGATCTACTAGGATACGTTCTATCCCTGTGAGATATGGATTTCACGTTGATTTGGATAGAGGTATAACTGTAGTAGAGGACAATGAACCTACAAGCTATCAAGAAGTTTTGAACAGTTCAGAAAGTGATTTATGGCTTAAGGCTATGCAGTCCGAAATGGACTCCATGTATGAGAATAAAGTATGGACTTTAACTCAACCACCTGAAGGGATAAAACCCATAGGGTGCAAATGGGTCTTCAAAAAGAAGACTGACATGGAAGGTAATATAGTTACCTATAAAGCTCGCTTAGTAGCAAAAGGTTATCGTCAAAAAGAAGGTATTGACTATGACGAAACTTTTTCTCCTGTAGCGATGCTTAAGTCTATAAGAATACTTTTAGCCATTGTAGCTCATTATGATTATGAGATTTGGCAAATGGATGTGAAGACAGCTTTCCTTAATGGAAATCTTTCTGAGGATGTGTATATGACACAACCAGAAGGATTCACATCAGGAAATGGCAAAAAGGTATGCAAGCTTCAAAGATCCATTTATGGATTGAAGCAAGCCTCTAGGAGCTGGAACATACGATTCAATGAGACAATCAAAGAGTTTGGTTTCTCACAGAATGAAGATGAACCTGTGTGTATAAAAGGGTCAGTGGGAGTGTAATTGTCTTCCTAGTTCTATATGTAGATGACATATTGATCATGGGAAATGACATTTCTCTTCTCCAATCTGTTAAAATATGGTTATCCAAGCAATTCTCCATGAAAGACCTTGGAGAAGCATCCTATATTCTGGGAATAAGGATCTATAGAGATAGATCAAATAGGTTGCTAGGTCTTTCTCAGAGTACATATATAGATAAAGTATTGAAGAGGTTCAATATGGATCTCTCTAAGAAAGGGTTTATACCCATGGTACATGGGAAACACCTTTCTAAGTCTTTGTGTCCGCAAACACTAGAGGATAGAGAGAGCATGAATAGAATACCATATGCATCTGCAATTGGTTCTATCATGTATGCTATGTTATGTACACATCCAGATGTAGCATTTGCTTTGAGTGTCACAAGCAGATTCCAATCCAATTTTGGAGAGGAACATTGGGCAGCTGTCAAGAATATTCTTAAGTACTTAAGAAGGACTAAGGATATATTCTTGGTATATGGAGAGGGCAGTTTGGAGGTAAACGGGTATACAGATGCCAGCTTCCAATCTGACAAAGATGATTGTAAATCACAATCTGGTTATGTGTTCATAATGGGAGGAGGAGCAGTTAGTTGGAAAAGTTCCAAACAAGAAACAACTGTTGATTCCACGATGGAAGCTGAGTACATTGCTGCTTCAGAAGCAGCTAAAGAGGCAGACTGGATTAAAAAGTTCATAACCGAACTAGGAGTGGTGCCTAGCATTGTTGATCCGATTCCTTTATATTGTGACAACAATGGAGCCATTGCGCAAGCAAAGGAACCACGGTCTCATCAGCGATCCAAACATGTTCTCAGACACTACCATCTCATAAGGGAAATAGTAGCTAGAAATGATGTGAAAATAGAAAGGGTTCCCACAGATGACAATGTGGCGGATCCCCTCACTAAAGCACTTTCCCAGATAAAGCATGATCACCATATAAATAGCATGGGTCTGAAACATATGAGTGATTGGCTCTAGTACAAGTGGGAGATTGTTAGAGAGTATGCCCTAGAGCCCATGTAATAGGGATGTTTTTCATATGTATGAAATTTATATTCTTAATAAAAGGCATCATTCATTTATTAATGCGCTGTTTGAATACATGAGTTTATAAATCTTGAATTAATAAATGAAGTCCTAGATATTATAAACCCAGTGCAAAGGCAATCATGAAGGTGTTCATGATGTGAGATGTCTATCGCATGCAAATGTGTTAATATCTAAATATCCCTAGTCATAGAATTAACAAGATAGGACATTGTTAATTCGGACAGACTAGCACATGTTATGCTTATTGAATGGTTCAAGCAATGGTTCTCATAATTGTGATTATGGATGATAATCAAAGCTAACATGTGGATGCTTGTTAGAGGAACAAGTTCATTGGAGACCTGCAAAGAGAATCCTCATATGGATATTAAATCTATGTCAGTGAGGAATCTCTTCATAGCGGTTGTGCAAGTATCCTTAGACTTGAGATCACCAAAGTTATCTTAAGTAGCAAGTGGTATACCTTGACTCCATAACTGATTACTTCCAACTGGGAGTGAACATAGTTAGGAGATTGGGTATATCATGACCTACTTGAAGATAGTTGAGTGATTGACAAAGGATTCACCATCCCAGATTTAACAAGGGAAGTTATCTCGCATGATTCTATAATTGCCTTGTTCAGAGAATCTCTGGCCAGAGTAATATGCCGAGATGGATGGAGATCCATGAAGGGTATTTTAGGAACAATGGTTAAATTAATAGAACATACATAATTAGATTTATATGAGTTGACAGAAATCCATACTCAGAATCTAATTGAGATAAGAGTGGTGAAAGGAGTAATTGCACAGTAACTGTTTCTATGGAAGGGTACAGTCAAACCACATGACTTTCCTGACATTTGGGTAGTCATGATGCCTAGCTAGAGGCCAATCATGATTTGTATAATGATGTTTCAAAATATCAATAGAGATTGATAAAATGATTTAAAGGAGTTTAAATCATGTGAGTTTTGAATAGAACTCACAATTACATATTATACTGCCAACATGGACAGGAACCCAATAGGTCACACACATATAGAGAAAAGGGTAAAATGGTAAAATGACAAGGATAATAATATTTGATATTATTATAAAGGTAGAGAGGAGAATATGATAATAATTAATTAAAGAGTTTAATTAATTATGATCAAATAAAATTGTCCGCGAAACTTTTGAGAAATGTTCTGTAAATTGGATCTAAATGAAATAATGTATTTTATGATTAATTATTATTGTCTTATAAGTGTTATAAGACTACTATAAGTGTTATAGGACTGATATAATAATTAATAGGACCATTGGAGAAATTATAAAGGGCCAAAGGAATGAAGAAGTTGGAGGAAGCCCTCCAGAAGAGGGCTACACGCCAATTCCATACAGAAGGGATTAGAGGGCTTTTTCTTGGACCAAATTAATTTATATATGTTACATAAGTGTTATGGAACTCACATATTTAATTTGGTTGGATTTGGAATCCATTTGGGTATTTAAATCCAATTAGATGCACAAATGGCCTAGTTTGTGGATTTTGTGCATGGTCTTTTATGAAAAGATTTAATTTGGATTTAATTAAGCCCAAATGATTATAATTAATTCCAGAGGCCCAATTAATAATTCTCCAGCAATTTTAAAGAGCCCAATCTCATTAAGGAGTTGGAATATTAACTTAACTATAAAAGGCCAACTAATGAGAATTAGGGTTAAGTGATTAAAACAAAATGTAAGTCTTTTTCTCTTAATTCTCTCTCCCTTTTGCGCCACTTCCATTGCTAGCCTCTTGGATTTCGGCCAGCCCTAGTTGAACACCAATTTTTTGGTTCAATTTACCCCTCTCTAATGTGGATTACTCATTGGAGGTGTTCGATTTTGGACACTGTGGTTTGCGATAACCCGGTGCGAAGTAAAATCAACTGTTCAAAAAAAATCAAAGGTGATTTTTCTTATTCTCATATAGTTATATTGTGTATTCATGGCAAGATCAGAACTAATGGTTAAAAAATTTTAAAATTCCGCTCATGTATGTGATGCATGTAACCGTTAAAATCCAACAGTAGCAACCTCCAACACCTCAAGCGATGGCTCTAGCCCAACCTCCCAGGCTGTCGGCATGCAGACCACCATCAATGCCAGCTTATCGCTGAACATCAAGGCCAGGGCCCTCATAGTGATTGATTCTTTTTGTATTTAGGGAGTTTACTTTATTAAATTTTTTATGTATATAAAAATATAGAGTTCTATATAATTTATTTTATCATCGTATCTCTCATTTTATATATGCTTTTTATGCTTGGAAAACAAATGAATGTGAATACCATGTAATTAACCATGCCTTGACAAAACAAAGATAATGGCAATAATATGACTAAATAATAGTGACAAAAAAGAAAAAGATAGAGGTCACATTGGGTACTCAAAACCCTGCCAAAGGGGTATACATTTACTCCATCAACAATAAGAAAATTGAGGCACCCACCTTACCACCAATAATTACCCAAACAGGGTTCCATTCACTAGAGCAACTATCACCATTCCTCAGAGTGGGAGAGGCTTCGGTCTGGACACACCAAAGGCCACAAGGCTGATGTTGAAAGTGAATAATTACTAGACAAGAGACACCAAGGAGTATGCCAGAATAGATTTCAAAATCTCAATGACACCTCACAAAAGCATATATACCAAGATGATTTCAAGCATTTTAATGATTCCCTAGTGGACATAAATATTTGCCAGAAACATCCTCAGTGAAGTATTACTTCAAAAACCCAACCAAATCTCTAAAAAAGAACAACTGACAAGTCAGCTAATGAATGATATCCATCAAATATTACTCTATTAATCTCATCTAATGTTGTAGGACAACTCTAACATTAATCAAAGTACGACATATCGACAAACTGATGCTAGTCATAATGTGTTTTCAGCAATTTGATATTGTATGCCCTAGGATTTAATCAAATGTAACCAAGTCAACTTGATTCTACATGCCCCAGGCACTAATCAAGGAAGATCTTTGTTCTTGTCGCAATTTTATATGCCCTAAGCGCTAATAAGATAAGTAGAGACTAGCCACCTTCAATGGAGCTGGTCTCAAGTCGTCTTGATTTTGCATGCCCCAGGCACTAATTAGATGCACTCAAATAACCTGATTCTACATTCCCTATGTGCCAATCAGAGTTAGTCAATCTGTCTCGATTTTGTATGCCCCAGGTGCTAATCGAACAAATAATATAAGATTAATGCATCAATAATCTGATGTTAAATAATCAAATTTAAGGTTGATACATCGACAAGATGACAATAACTACCTAACCAAGAGACTCACTACCTAAAAAGGTACGTGTTTTAATCAACCAAGAGATTTGTTGCCTCAAGTATGCGTCTTTCTACACCAGTACACCAACTCCCCAAAATTAGGGGCAACTGTAGACACCTTGACCTAAGGCAGCCTAGATCAGGGTTACCCGATGATAAGGAAATAGTATATTGCTAATAACAGGTTCAGATCTCGAAGCTCTGATCACAATTTTATCATTTTCTCTTAAAGATGTTTATGATTTTCTAAATGCTTTCAAATATTTCTAAGTGCTTTAGCAAAATATGAAAAAAAAACCTAATTTGGACTTCCAATGGTGATAGATGGCCATCTGTCACTTGAGGGGTGCCTATCTATGGGCCTCTCTCTCCTATGCAAGGTATTTTGTTGAAAATAGGGGTTTAATGATAAGTGACGGGTGCCTCTTAATGGTTCAAAACCTAAATTTTCCCATGTTTTCCTACATTTTAAAAAAAGGAAGTTTATCTCTTAAAATTTATTCCTGATTTAAGGGATTTTATCTTTAGATTTGAAGATTTTTTAGTTGGAGTTGGACGAAAACTTTTCCTTAGTTCAAAAACCTAAAATTTAGGGTTTTTTTTATGGGAAGGAATGATTATTTTGAGAGCCACCATTATAGAAGAAGAAAACTAATTTCTTTCTTTTTATAAGGTATTTTTACTCTATCAATTCTTTTTCAAACACACACATACATAAAGGAATTTCATATCTCTTTTGAGAATCAACAACCATGAATCAGAGTAGAGATTTGGACTACCATCTTCGTAAATTCAGAATATCTCCTGAGGGTAATATTATAGGCTCTTTCCTCATTTTTTCTCTCTAGAACTCTATTGGCATAATCACTTGGTTCTTCAATACATGTTTATATGATTTAAGTATTATAATTTACTAGTACATGTGTTTAGATGAATTATGATGTGTTTTTGGGCTGCTAGGCATGATAAAGGCATGCTTTGATGTTGATTTCCTCCATTGTTGTGTATGCAAAGCTTTTTCCGTTATTCATAAAACTTTGTAATCTTGTAATTTTTAATGTATATAATGTATGATTATGTATCTTTAACATGCTTTTAATATGATTTGGTGTTTAAATATTGCAAGTTTAGGGATAGAAACTCGTTTGTATGATTTTATGCTTTTTTTCCATTCTTCTGCACTTTCTGCTCTGCTCCAGGGGTGATGGACGAAAAGATGAACCGGTCCTTTACCCCATCTCTCACTTTACCTTAGGCCATCCCTCGCTCTTTTGTGGCTGTCCCTTACTCTTTTAGCCATCCCTAAGTATTCTTTACGCATTTTTCATACATTATAGGTTTTTTATGTATTTTTGCACCATTTATTTATCTGTTATAATATTCATACATCATTTGACATGTTTTTTTTCCTTCTTTATAGTATAATTATCTACCTCGATCTATTTCTGCTTTTGTAAATAATTTTTTGATTTTTATTGTAAATACTAATTTGTTTGTTTATTTTGTGTGCTTTTTTCTGAGTAATTAATGCTTTTACGATTTTAGAGGATTTATGGTTTTTATTGTATGGAAAGTCATGCTTCCACACCGGTCATCATCTCCACTCCTTGGGTACATCAGTTATTTTATTTCATTTATTTATTATGGGTTGTTTTGTTTGTTTATTTATTTTTACCATTATTAGCTATTTTATTTTTGGATATATCATTTTTTTAAGATTGTGATAGTTAGTAAAAAAGGGTTTTTCAAGCGCATCAAAATAGATGGATGGTAGGGTAGATGCTCATATGGCCTTACACGAATTTTCTTGGGCTTTTACAAGCCAATTAAGCCCAAATAAGTCTTAAACATACTTAAAAAAAAACTAATTAATAAACCAATAGGCCTAAAATGAAAGCCCAAAAGAAAGACTAAAATAAATAACCAAACTAACTAAAACTAAACCCAAAAGAAGCCCACACACCTAAGCCCACATTTATAACTTAAATGAGTCATGTGACTTTTTAAATGAAGCACATGACTAGTACAATTAAAGCCCAAAGTTGTATAAGCCCAAAATTAATAGTAAAGCACCAAATCTGCCTCTTATAAATTGGAGCATATATTTATGTGTTTGAACTCCATTTAGACCCATTTTAAAGTCATATGATTGGCCCTCTTCAATGGCATAAGATAGCCCTATTGGATCCGTATCACTTGACTGGTAATATGATGTCTGTGTGTGAGATCCTATCCCTTTCTGCATCTTATTTGTCGGTGATGAAGACCCTGCTTGTCCTTGGCCTCTCTTTTGTTGACCTCTATTCTTCAATTTTTGCCTTCTCAATCCTCAAAGTTGCCTTTATCAAATCCCCATATTCTCTAATTGGTGATATTGCAAGAAGTTTCTTAATCTCAAAATGAAGACCATCCTCGAATCTCTAACACCTATCTGCCATAGTGGGGATGAATTTCTTAGCATAAACACTTAACCTATCAAATTCCTTCTCATACTATGCCACTGACCTTGGTCCCTATTTCAAATGTAGAAAGACGTTTCTCATCTCATCCTTGTAGGCATCCCCCACATATTTATCCCTGAACTGACACTTAAAGTACTTCTAATCAATATTTTATGGCATAGAAAATCTTTTCATAGATTCCCACCATTAATATGCCAGTCCTTGTAGTAACCCATCTGCACATTCTAACCTCTCCACTCGTGTAAGATGCAAGAGCTTAAAAACCCTCTTGATTCTGATCAACCAAAACTCAGCATCTGAAGCAATAACTAATAACTCTCCTTTGAAGTCCTTTGCCCCTAATTTCTTTGCTTTTTTCTAATATAAGCCTCTATGGTGGTAGGGTGACTGAGATGTGTAGGAGGTGCAATCGCTATTAATTTCTCATGAGTGCCATTATCATTGAGAAAAATTCTATCGGGTTTGCCATTTATTGCACAGCAGGTGGTGGTGCTGGCTGAGCTAACTGCTCTCCCACACTCCTGTCTGCATCACTTGCTGAAGCATAACATTCTACTTCCTTAGTCCTTCCTTCTAAACCTACCTCTATCTATTAATTACATCAAATAATAATGATGAATGGGCATTAGAATTATAGCACAATCACCTTTGACTTCCATTTGACATGTACACATTTTTTTCCATTTATTTAACTTAGTTACTAGTCCAAAATCGCCTAAACCAGGTGCTAATACCACTAAATTTAAAACCTTATACCTGGTCAGTTAAAGACCTGGATATCAATGTCACATTCTGGCTTAGGTTTTCACATATAGACAGAGAAATTTGCTGAAGGGTACTATTCAAATATTAAAAATTTTGGCGGAGTTTCCCCTATTTTGTCAAAACCCCCTAAAAAGAAAATTTCAAAACACTTCTAACTATATCTACCCTACCATCCATCTCCAATTCAAACCCCAACATAGTAATTTTGCCCTTCCTCCTATATTTGTAAATCACAAAATCCAAAAGCATGCAAGCAAGGCATAAGTGATTCTTGTCACTTTATAATTTACAATACATTGATCCATAATATTTACATATAACTTTAACTTTTCCAAGTACAGTGTACATGTCAATAAAATAACAAAAAGTAATAAAAGAGCTGTGGCACTTCCACCTCAGAATTCTTCCACTTCACTGTGGTGGTTCGAGCTCTTTTGGTGATGGTTCACTACCATCTTCCTCCAGAATCTTCTCCTGACCTACGCACGGAACAAACCACATGCTAAGCACATAGCTTAGTGGTGTTCAAGCAATTCTATTTTTCTGATAAAAATTGAATTTATTTAACTAAGCATATACATAAGCACAACAAGAATTCATATGCATTGACAACTAGGTCCATTTCTAGTGTTAACAGCCAATCTATATAAACTAAATAACAAGTTCACATAAACACGAAATTTATATCATCACGAGTTCCATTAACATGTCAACAAACATTATTTCCTATGAGAAATAATTAAACCTGGTTTTTAGTTCAAGTATGACATAGGCATAGTGAAAAAAATTAATTTTTTTAGATTGCATTGCCCTAAGTAAAATATGGCAAAATTATAAGACGAGTTGGATAAATGGGAGTAAAATGTAAGACTGAGTGCTCGGAACCATATGGTCTGTCGACATCATTTTCACCAAAATTGATATTTAATTACTCACACATTTAAAACACACACACACACACACACACACATACACACATACACACACACACACACACACACACACATGTGGACTGAGTTCTCGAAACCTTGCAGCCACTAAGTCAATCAATTATACCCGTCGGATAAGCTCTCGGAGCTATACATCGGATAACCACATCAAGATGTAGTACTACTACATGTTCCCCTAAATGGTATGCCAATCTTATCCTATTACTCCATTTCCTATATAGATTTTACTAAGGGCAATTAAGTAATTTAACTTACAACATTATTTCTATTTAACACTTACCTCTTTTATTTAATTGAATTCTTTCTCTAACTTTGCTTTACATATCCTTAAGGTTATCCATTAGACTGTCTTGTAGAGTCACAATTTGTCACGAAGTGTTCTAAGCTCATCAATTAATTATGCCTCATTCACTAATATAGGCCTAAGCATTTAGCCTTATAAATATCATATATAGTTGCATACGCATGTGCTCTATTATGTACCCTTCTTTAATTAATAACACCGTTCTAGCTTATAATTACCTACTTATTTTATATAACCTCCTTATTCATATAATTCAACCACCTACCATCAATTGGGTTCAATTTTGGTTCCTCCATAAACGTACATTAAACCAAAATATGAGGTATATTTCGTAAGCTATAAATCGTAATGATTTTATATTGTCATAATAGCTCACTTAAACCTTTATGGTATTCGTATTAATTAATTTGGACTATACTTAATATATTTTATTTATAAAATACTTTATTAATTCTTAATTTCTAAAACTAAACACATATAAAACTTCTATTTGACCTAAACATATTACCTATCATGCAATTAAACAATTATGAAACCCTTACTACCATTACCATAAAAAATGAACTCTAACTTTAAGATTTTAACTAGCATAATATATATAAAAATTAGAAAAATGGATTTGCTTAAACACATACCTATTTGTCACTAATTCTTCAATTTTTCCAAACTCAAGGCAAGCTTTCGTCCTTCACCTTGCTTTTTTTTCCTTTCCTTTCACACTTGTCCCACCTTGTTTCTCTACATAACCCATAATTTCATATAAATTCCTTAATTACAGTAACCTTCAATATAAATTCCTTAACCTATAAAATTTAACTATAATAAATAATTAAGTCCTGGACATAATACCATTAATTTCATACCCCTCTTTTTCTATACTTATAGCAGCCCCTAAACAAAACAACCTTAATTTTCTTTATAATTTATAACCTACAGCAGCCCCCTTAAATAAAAAAAAACTCTTAGCTTTATTAATTAACCAAAAATATAGAGATAATAATAAGCCCCTAACTTCATCAATTAACAAAAAAAAATAGATTTCTAGCTTCAATTTTTCCTAAACTAAAAAAACATCATTAATTTCATTTAAATCTCTTAACCAAAGGTAAATATCAACACTTAAATTAATTATTCTAACACTTGTTTATCAAATATAAACAAAACTAAATAATAGGTGGGATTATCTTTTTTTTTCTAAATCCTCACATAAAACCTTAAATGTATGTCTTGTCTCTTCCTTGAATTAAACAACATCAATAGAAATAAAATGGTGGAGAGGGAAAGACTTACTTAGAGAGAGAGAGAGAGAGAAAGAAGAGCAATGAAAACTGATTAGGAAAAAGGAGCTGTAAGGGGGGGGTTACCTGCATCATGTGGAGAAGAGGGAGTGGTTGCTGCAGCGGGACGACGAGGCAACAACAGTCGGTGTTGGGTTGAGGGGGAGGGGGGATGGCATTCGATAAAGAAGGAGGGAGAAGGGAGAAGGAAAATGGGGTTTGCAAAAGAAAGGAATGAAAAAAAGAAATGGAACTTGATGGTTCCATTCGGGAAAGGGGGAGTGTTTTATGTTCCAAGCCGAAGCGACATCATTTTGGCAATTTCTCACTTTAGTCCCTTCTACCCAAAATAACTCCATTCAAGCCCCAAAACTTCCTGTCTTTATACAATTAAGTCCCCAAATTAGAATATAAATATCAATTTAATTTAATTTTTTTACTGCACTCATTTTATTATTTTTTTATCTGGTATATTTATTTATTATCCTAGGTAATTTAAATACGGATGCTACAGTTTGAGCAGTGGAGAGATCAACAAAGGTTTCCTTATCAAGCAATGGCCCGAATGTCCTCTCATTTGTCCCCAAGTGCTAAAGCGATCGAGTCACTACCCCTCTAGCATATATCTGCGTGGTAGGTTATGTAGATAGTCTGACTAGGTTGGCCACAATCTCATGGCTGATGTCTCTCTACCTACACCTATAAATGGCCTATAAGCTAAGGATTTCTACTGCATTGATCAACCCTGGGCTGCCGGTGCATCCTAAATAAGTGCTAGACAAGACCTTCTATATGTATCTATACAGCTGAGTGGCTAGCAATGTACTCTTCACTATATCCAAGTGGTAAAGAGCATCGGGCAATGATATCTTAGCTCAGTACTGATGTTTAACCCTTCTCTCAGTAGTCAAAACCCCCTTTCTAGTAGGCAGGCCTATGGGCTCAGCAAACCTAATTAACTTATGCTATATGCTCGGTCTCTGACTCTAAATGTAATAACACACTCCTCTATGTCAGCCCTTTGAAAACCTCTATAGCAAAGCATAGCCAAAAACTCTTTGATTACCTTGAATATGTCAAAAAGAAAAAGGGCAAAGAAATTAGTCTACCTTACAACTGCTAGTAGCTCATCCACCTCCTATAGCATCCCCATCTATTATAGTAAATGTCGTGACATTAACCTATCAGCTCGATACTGAACCTGAACTAGAGGCTTATACCTTTGTGCCTCATTTGCAATTATCCAACCTAGAGTCGATGAAGCAGGAGTAGCTTGTGGCTCGTGACATAATGCCATTTGTAAAAAAAATGACAAAAGTTAACTTAGTAGAAGTAACGTGAAATACAAGTAATTATGTCAAAATAAAATTTGTGGATAGTTATAAAAAAATTGGCAGCATGCCGACTTATACTAGGACTAGCCACCTTGCTCAGAAATGTATATTAAGCACCATAAATAAATTACAAATAACCCAAACACATTAATGGGTGCTCTAACAATCATGCTTGACAAACAAAATTAAAATACATGACAATTGTTAAAAATCGATATAATTTCGATAGCATTTCAACTAAAAATGTTCCTAACCCCCTACAAGAAAATAAATTTAAACAATATACGTAACACAAGCCAAAAGGCCACCAATAGTTCAGTTTTAATTTTCTCTATAACCTAAAATTTCAACATGCTGCTATATCCAAAAAAGGAAGTAACTAAAACGCAACTTCATTTTTTCTCCTTTCATCTATTAAAACTATTATTTCTACAAAAGTAATAACTAATCCAATTTTAATTTACTAATAGTATAACATAACATTCCAATTTCACATGGCAAATCCATCAATTTAAACTAATACAACACAATTCAAAACCAATTCATAATACCCCAAAAAAATGACAAAACCATGATTTAGATATTTTAATATTTTTCTTATTTCATCTACTGCAAAGAAAAGAAAGGCATTAACAATTTAAGAGGTTCCATTTTTTCTTTGTTTCTTTTTTTTTTTGCTTCCTTTTTTTTGCTTTTTTCAATTCTACAAATCCACTTCATCTCAAGGAAATTGAAAGAACAAAAAAAAAGAAAGCAAAGAAAGGGGAAATTACTAACCTCACTATCAAAAATAGAAACTCTAAAAGACTGAACAAAACTCAAAATAATCACAATCTCAAGGTGTGCACCAGTCTGGGAAAAATTTAGATGTTAATGGCTCAGAAAGTAGTCGAGAAATTTGAGAAAAGTTGAGCAGAAAACTCAAAGAACGAAAATAATGGTTATTTAAGGGAAGAGAGGAAAAAGAAAAAGAAGAAGAAAAGACACTTTTTTCAAAATTTGATGCAATAGATGGGCTAGCTATTTATCACAATGAGTGGCGAGCTCATCTAATGTCTCAACAAACTTGAATTTAAAAACTTGAATTTGAACTATTTTTCATGCCAAAACTCAACAAAAATTATATTCAACATGGCTATTGATATTTTAACCCCCTAGAAACCATTTTTAAGTCCTAATTAATTAGAAATTTAAATTAATAATACCTAATTTACAGTATATACAACTTACTATTATTATTTACTCTTTTTTTTTACTAGATGCTCCCTAAATTTTAAGTCCTCGATGAATTTCGATAGTGTCAGCATTTGCTTCATATCACCAACAAAAATGAATGCAAATAATATATACGTGTAATGAATAAACCAAGTAGAAATGCAAAAGAATCAACTTAGGCAATCCAAGGGTGATAGATGGCTAGACCAAGAGTCATTACTCAAGGACAGCCGTTTGTCAAGGTGTTCCTATAAAAGGCTTGATTTTTCCTTAGTTTTTGCATTTGACTTTTCACCTACTTAGTTAACCTTTTTACTAGGTATTCTCCTTTCTCCTCTCTCTTTTACTATTATTTCCATTTTATTTGCATTCATTTTATTTATTTTACATTATTTTCCATGTATAAAATATCCAAATATTTTCATTATGTCAATCCTGGCCTTTAATAGATTACATAAGTTGTTAGATGACCGAGAACTTAGTAAAATCCTGTTCTAGCTCATTATTCCAAGTTGAGGTTGTTGAGAAGGGTAAAGGTAGATACCTCCTTGACTTTATCTATTACTCGATATTGGGATCCGGGATTCTATGTGTTTAGGTTCACTCGTCAAGAGTTATGCCCCTTACCTGAAGCATTTGCAAGATCTTATGCATTAGATTTCCTTTCGGTACTTCACCATGCATGCCCAACTGTATACTTAATTATTCGAGAAAAGTGGCACTAGCTTTAGGCATTCCTCCTCCAGCTATCGCTTGACTAGTATCTCAAGGAGAGTCATTCTTATTGGATGTTTTGATCAATGCTTTAGATGACTTCCCCAACATTCCCTCATATTAGGTCAACGTCATTTTGCTATTTTGTCTCACTTGTACCAGATGGTGACTTCATATGGCCTACACATTGCAGAGGGCATATATATTGGATTTATCCCATTTTCACTAATCTTATTAGAGACATTTATTTGATTGGATGCAACCTATATTGATCTTACTACTCTTCTCATTGGTAGCCCTCTATTACTCCAAATAGGTCATTATTTTAAGGTAGTGCACCCCTTATAGGGTTTTACACAAGCTTTTCTTAGAGGAAAGTGTGTCTTTTTAGACTTTCACACATTCTTTTACCTTATTTTTACCTAAGATGAATCAAGCTCACCCAGCAACTCTTTTTTTTTCAAGTTTGGTTATGGAAGAAACTGAGATTATTGAAAGAGCCTCCCCTACGACCCATTAGCACTCAAACATTATGGCATTACCTTATTAGACAGAGGCTGTATGATTTTAACATACCTCATGAGGGAGCTATTTGGTTGGCAACTATTTCATATTTCGATACAATTTCAGGTATTCGTGGTTGCCCATACATTATGTGACTAAAGATGGATCCTTCAGGTGCATTCCTTTATGTGGGCTATACCAAGCCACTTGTTACATTGTCGTCTATTATGCTCATCAATTTGGGGAGCACCAAGATATTATCGTGTGCACCTTATCTTTTTCGTGATGGCATCATTTCTACTAGCTTTATATCTGGATATCACCAGCTTTGGTTCAACTACCTATGAAGACTATTATATCAGAGATTGCAACTATGATTTCACAAGGGTGGCTACAAGAGATGGGTTATCAGTCCCGTAGTAGATAACATGACATATTGGCTAAGATAATATTGAGGGTGAGAGTAGCTGAGCATAGATAGCAGATTGGATACAATAAAGATTATGTTTTTTATTTTATTAGAAATTTGTAATTTTGGAAATACAAAAGAACAACTTTGAATATATTAATAATCATTGAATACAAATGTGACATTTTTTTTCTGATTTCATTACACATGATTATTATTTAACATTAAGTTTAAAAATACAAGTTATTTAATCTCGAGATGAACTCCTTGAAATCATCAAAAATCCTATTATGGATCAGCCCTCTCGAGTTTTCTTAATTGAATATTTTCTCTCGGACCTCACTTTTTGCCCCAAATGCCTTTTTTAATTTAAACCCTGACAAGGCACCCAATTTCTACAAGGCTATCATTTTTTTTGGTTCTTAAACCATGGGGTTTTTATTCTATTCTTTTTCTCTTAATTCTAGCCATGAAACCTCTTTAGTTTGTTGATGTTGGCCAGTTCTTCGAATTCATTACCATCGATGTTCGTCAAGATAGCTACTCCTTTTGACAACAATCTCTTTAGTACAAAAGGTCCTTTCCAGGTAAGTCAAAACTTGCCATGGATATGTGGAATTCCTGGCCTCATCTTCTTAAAAACCAAGTTCCCCTTCTTTAAAGGATACTTTCTAATGTTCTTCCCAAACAAGTGAGCTAGCCGCTTTTGATAAATTTGGTTATGATAGTAGGCTCACATTCTATCTTTATGTAGCAAGTTAAGCTATAGTAATCTCTGTCGACCCTATTTTGTTTTTGGTAATTCAGCTTTCAAAACTACCCTTAACAATTGATGCTCAATTTCCACAAGCAACACAACTTCTATTATATAAACAAAAGAAAAGGGAGTAGCCCCTATTGAAGTTCTGGCGGTAGTCCTATAACCCTACAATGTAAATAGTAGTTTTTTAGCCAAATCCTTGTAGGTTCGAACCATTTTGGCCAAAATCCTCTTGACATTCTTATTAGTTACTTCGACTGCCCCATTCTCCCGAGGTCGATAAGGAGAGGACTTCTGATGCTAAATCCCATACTTCTTAAGCATTTGCTTCATCTCAACCTAAAAATTGCACCCCATTATCAGACACTATATGGTGTGAAAGGTCATATATACATATCAAATTCCTCTCAATGAACCTAGCCATTTCCCTAACACTTAACTTCTTGAAGGACTCAACTTCTACCCACTTCGTGAAATAGTCGATAGCAACCATAATAAACTTGTGTCAATTTGGTGCCATAGGATGAATCTCTCCTATAATGTTTATACCTCATGTAGCAAATGGCCATGGTGAAGTAAGATTGTATAATTCAAAAATTAGCAAATGCCTCAAGTTTGTATACTATTGGCATAATTAGCACTCTTTCACATACTTAGAACAATCTATATCCATAGTAAGCCAGAAGAAACTTTGAAGTATAATTTTCTTTGCTAAGGTTAAGCCATTCGTGTAAGCACCACATACATTAGCGTGTACCTTTTCCATGACTTTCCCAACCTCTTTCTCATCTAAGTACCTTAACTGTATACTATTAGGCTACTTTTTGTAAAGCACACCACCTATACTGATGAATTGAGAGATAGCTTATAGATTATTCTTTGGTCCTTCTTAGTGGCTGCTTTTGGGAACACTCACGTCTATAAGTAGTTTTGACCGGTTTCTCATCATTAACTTTAATATCCATTATTTTCTCAATCTTAAAATATGGCTTATTCAAGCTATAAACTAACATTGGTTTTATACTCCTTTAAGTTATCACATATTGAAACCAAAGTACCTAAAGCATCAGCCAATTGGTTCTCATCCCTCAACATGTACCCAAAAGAGCGTGTACCTCAAATTGATCGCTCAAAGCCTCCAGACACTTGATGTAGGGCAACATCCACTTCTCCTTTACTGACCACTCACCTCGTACTTGGTAGACCACCAAAGATGAATTCCTAAAAACTTCTACAGTATTTTCCCCATTGCTAATAAGGCTTCAAATCCAATGATGCATGCTTTATATTCAGTTACATTGTTCATGGCCTTGTACCTCAACTTCATAGCTAAAGGTAATTTCTCACCTTCAAGGGTCACTAAAATCACTCATACTCTAACACCTTTACTATTCACAGTGCCGTCAAAGTATATATGCCAACCTTGCACTTCATTAGGGAATTCATATACGACCTTATCCCTTTCTAATTGTTGATCAATTAGGAACTTTACAATAACTCGTCTCTTGATGGTCTTTCTAGTGATATACTCGACGTCAAATTCTTGCATGGTACTAACCATCTGCCCATCTTTCCTAATAGTGAAGGTGCTTCCTGAAGGTGTTAGTAGATATGCCTTAGGCTAAATATTTGGTCCTTTATGTAATGTCACATTTAATTATATAAAATTGGGTTTCTTCATGTTATTATATCATTGGCATGTTACATTATAATAATGTTTGTAAATAACAATCTAATGTTATTTTGACTATCCCTAGACATTTATCATTAAATGAATGATAAATAAAGACTAGTATAAGCTTGATTGATAATCATGTGATGATTATATATGGTGATATGAATTACACTTATAAGTACTTGTTAGAGAACAGAGTATTGGATAGACCTGCTATGAGATACTACATGGGTTAATGTCATTAGTGATCTTATAATAGTTGTGTTATCAATCCTTAGACCTGAGTTTGTCACAGTATCCTGCATGACAAACATTATGTTTTGACATAATCAAACATTATCTTTAATCGAATAATCATAAGTATTATGATTGGACATGATGAGAATCATGCAGAGGATAGTGAATAATCAAGAAGGAATTTGTCCCTCTCTTATGAGAGAGATATCTATTAGGCCCCTTGATAAGTAGAACTGAGAAATGTATAGCCGTGCTCAAATGAATTGATGGAGTGATCAATATCATTTGATATTATCAGTCTACTTAGTGATCAAGAAATTATATGTTTAGGCTATATAAATTTGACTTGGACCATGACTTATATTCAAACAAGATATTGTGTGACAAAAGGATTATAACATGTTATATTAGGTTAAAATTGAATTATCGATATTCATGTTATTTGGGTAGTCATAATATCTTGCTAGAGATTGCTTATGACTTGTGGGTCTGTAATGGGATTGGGGCCCACTACCAATATGATATGAACCTATTGGGTCGTACACATAGAATGTGATGAATGAACTAAAGGTTAATTCGAGCATTTTGAATTTTATTTTGTGATAAATTAAAATTTGAAATAAATTAATAATAATAATAATATTTAGAATTAATATTATTATTCTTATTTTAAATAATAAATAAAGTATTTCTTATTTTAATAAGAAAAGTGGGCCCAAAATTTTCTCTTTTTAAATTAGGGTTAGATCAACTATATATATATATATATATATAGTGATATGTTTATTCTAAAACCCTGATTAAGCATACAAAAGAGAGTGGCAGTCATCACTTGGATAGGAGAGAAAATTCATGTTCTGTATCTTTGAGAAAGAAGAGAAAATTATACCCTAGCTACAAAGGAAGGGAGCTAGCACCTCAATCGATTCTGTTCATTGCATTCGCATGTGGATATTGGTAGAGGGTGTCATTTTGCATGAGGCTGCACTTGAAAATTAGATTTGTCTATGCTTCAGGAGGTTGGTAATCGTTACACTATTTTTATTGAATCAATTGGATTGCTTGGATTCGTGGTGGCTTTCTATTTTCGCTGTGATTTTTTTAATTTTATTTCGAAACTCAATAGAAGGTACTTATAGGGTTTTTACTTAGCTACCACTTGCACTCTATAGGAATGAAAGTAGTGTCACAACTTCTTCGAGACCCAAATCACTACCAAACAAATCTTCTTGACTTTCACATACTTAGCTTTATAAGGTACAAATTTCTTATTAAGGTAGTAAACTGCATATTTTATCCCAAATTCATCCTCTTGAGCCATCATAGCTTTTACAGAGCTCTTTTCTATAGCAAATTAGAAAATCAGAGGCCTACTTGGTTGTGGTGGTCTTATCACTGGTGGATGCAAAAGGTACTCCTTAATTGTATCAAATTTCTTCTAACAATCCTTATTTCAAACCACTGGCTGGTCTTTCCTAGGTAGTATAAAAATAGGTTCACAAATTGACATAAGCTTAGTTATAAACCTGTTGATGTGCTAAGCCTATCTAGAAACCCTTTAACTTCCCTCCCCTTATGTGGCACAAGCATCTCTCTAATGGCTCTTACCTTGTTAAGATCTATCTTGAATCACTACATGCCTTAGTAACTTACTTGAGGTGACCTCAAATATGCACTTCTTTGGGTTAAGGTAAAGATTATACTTATCTATCCTCTAAAAGAACTTCTCTAATGCCTCAAAATAACCTTATCGGGTAGCTAACTCAATCATCATATCATCCACATAGACCTCTACCTTCTTATGGATCAATTCATCCAAGATCCTAGTGGCCATTCTCTAGTAAGTGGGGCCTATATTCTTAGGTCCAAATGGCATTACTCGATAGACATAGGTATCCCACTAAATGATTAAGGCTATTTTAATCTTATCTAAAATTTTATTGAGGGTCTTATGATACCTTGCATACCCATCGACAAAACTATATGTAGCGCAAGTTGCAGCAATATCTACAAAGACATCTATATGGGGCAATAGGAAGACATCTTTTAGACAATCCCTTGTTCAAATCTTTATAGTCTAGGGGGACTACATTAGCTAACCAAGTTGGGTATTGAACCTCTACTAGGAACTTGGCTTCAATCTATTTCCTTACCTTATCCTTAACCTTTTTAGCGTACTCTAGCCTAAGTTTCCTGAGCATATGCTTGACTGGTTTATACCCTAGGTAAGTAGGGATAGCATGTTTAGCAATCTCTTGATCAATTCTCGGCATGCCCTCATAGGTCCAGGGGAAGACTTTTTCATACTTTCTTAAGATTCTTTCAAGTTTCTCCCTCTTTTCAGGTAATAACAACCTAATACCCCTTAAGAGGATATAGGGGTGCCAAAACTAACCCAAATGACATAGCATTAATCAAGCAGTAATACAAACTTATACTTATACTGACTATTATTGGATTGAAAAGATACCTAAGTAACAACATTTATACTACTTCTAAGTGATTTCTTTATAAATTATAATTATAAAAATAACCTTTACAAATACACAATTTGGGTACTTAAATAAGTACTATGACTCTAACTCCTACTCCTACATTGGCCAACTGCAGTTGTCCTAACTCTAACCAGCTCTTGAACTAAAAGTTTGCACCTACATCTATGAAAAGTTATCATGCTAAGCATAAAGCTTAATATGTGTGAAATAATGCATGCCAATGACTACTTACAATAGTCACAAAACACTTTCATATAAGCAAGACATAATAGTGAAACAACCATAAGTAAGGCATAGAGTAAGATCTTATGTATCCCAATGAAAAAAAGGGAATCAAAACCATGTAGTTCTACATTCTTACATTATATCCTTATTTATAGCTTTATACAAAAGTATCTTTAAGTATCAATTGCTAATATCTTATAACAAGCTTTAAAATACTTTACTTATTAGAAACATAATGTAAGCATACTCCAAGCTGAAGTTCTTATTAAATATTATAACCAATTATCAGATCTTAAAATAAATTGCTAACCCATGAGAACAAAGCAGTAGCTAATCTTATATCTATAAATGTGTATATATATGTACAAATCAATAACCTTCTAACTTTATCGTAATTATATTAGGGACTCATGAAACTCTATTTCGAGTTTCATTCATTATGTTATCTTTAACACTTCCTCACTTATTAGTCTATCAAGGTTTGGTTGCATCAAATCACAAGTTTTGTCTATATCCAAACCTACTTCTTATTCACGTTTATTAGATACATGAAATAAGTTCGCCTATGCGGAGGTTCATATCAAGTATTATAAGTAATTGTCATATACAGTAGACATAGTTATTAAACCAAAATAAAATAAATCAGAGACAAATGTTATACAGACTCAAAAATATTAATCATAGATCATATCAAATCAGAGCATAGTAGAACCACAATGGATTAAATATAGGTTTGCCTACTTTTTCTTGCAAGTATGGATAACGAGCAATAAAAGATACTGATAAGTGGTATCAACAAAAGACACCTCAAAGGTGTCAATAGAAGAGGCTAAAGCCTCAAATTAATTGAGACATATGTTTTGAAATAAAAGACACTGTAGTGTATCAAAAGCAGCTGTAGAACCCCTTTCTAGGCATGCCTATTATCCACATCTATGACCTTAATAGAACACAGTGTGGATATCAAGAAATATATGATATCATTATGTAGCATATATAAGGGATTCTTTAAAGGCATCATATATGAGACAATAAGTCTCAAAATTAAAAATTGGAATAGAAGATACCAAAGTATCGAATAGAAGACACTAAATAGTGTCGCAGAATAGCTATAATCCTTACATGCATGCTTATTTATCTACTACTCAGACTAAAGAAGGCCTTATGTTAACATCAAGTCATACTAGGCATTATCAATTTCTTTTTAGATATAATAGATCACTCAATTACACATCCTTAAAAGGTTACTACATTTTTATACTTATGACACATGCATCACCATATGATATGGGCCAATATCCTTTTACATATGTATGCCATTATATATACATATAAACTATTTACATGCCACTCACAAATTTCTACTCCCAATCACATACAAATCACTGGTAGGAAATCAATATTTTAACTTCGCATACATACATGCATTCGTTATGCTAGCTTGTTATTAAATTCCAATCATGTATACATTTTCAATATTGAATACTTTTAAATATGCCTGCATGTATGTAGTTGGTTGATAACATGACTTATTCACCTTTTATTTTTAGAAATATTGTTTATGTATCTTAATATACCCAGTTTTAACTATATAATCTATATTTTAAATCACTTGAGGGTGTCTTAAACTTATATTTATGGATTATACATAAAATCTTTTATAGTCATATCATTTATCTTACATGCACTCCATTTGATCATATATCTCAATATACCATTTCTTACTTAAAGTGTATATGTAGTTATGTTCTATTTTCCAACAAGTATTTACAAGGTTTCCTAAATATTCGAGAAAGACTAGATAAGGTTCTATAACTTTTTAGTGAGTGAAATTCACCATTAACTAAATAGGGTAGTAGATCCCTTTTCAAACATATTTATGTATGTATAGCTAGAACTTAATAGGTTAGATTCTTTATCTTAATAATATAGCCCCAATCTAAGTGATTTATTAGAGAAAAGTGTTCACATTATCAAAATTTAGTCAAACATATCTTATTTCATGTTCTCAATTGTTAATTAGATAATTCATGACATAATCATATAAAATACTTGCCAATTACCAACTCATTTAGAGAGAAAATTCAATAAAAGTTACAAATAGATAGGGGTCACGATGGTCACCAAATCCTGCCAGCTATGACCCATGCAAAAGGGGGTACTATAAATATAGAAGCTAGGGTCACTATGGTAAACCAATTTATTCCAACTGTGACCCAATAGAACATATAAGGATCATAGCTGGCATTAATTTATGCCACTATAAGCCCCTTAAAATTAGCTAAATAACCATCTAGAAGCTTGGGTCATGGTACTAACCAATTCATTCTAGCTCTGACCCTCAACGGACCTAAAAATCTCTCTATGATAGCTTCTCTGCTAAATGTGGCAAGGCTCATTTGACCAAGATATACTAAAAAATAGCCAAATAGTATTCCAAACTTATGTTCCCTTATGTCTTTAGTTTCCCTTGACATAAAAATAATGCAATTTGGATCTATACTTAGGACATACACCTAAAATACTATAAGCTTGTCTAAAATAGGGGCCAACATCATACTTCAATATATTAGGCCATTTTTTAGTATTCTAAAGGAAAAATTTGCTTTAGAGTTTTTCATAACAGTTGAATACCTATGTCTTAAATTCTAATGACACTAAAATTACTCCATTCCAAGATCTATAGGCCTGGTTTTAGCCAAAATACTTGGATTGGTTCAAATAAACCAAAACTGGAGTTGATTCTAATAAACCATTTAGAGCTTAATTAGTTTTCAAACTCATAGATCAACCTCAATTCATTTATTCATTATCAATACAATAACCAAATTCATCATCAAACTATTAAAAATATAAAATACAAAATCAATCAAAGTAATAGACTCCTATACCTTTAAAGTTTGCAAAATCACTCTAAGTATTCAAAGCTCCCTCTATTCCTTTAACTTTAGCTTTCCCCTAACCTAAATCATATAATACACCAATAGAGCTTCAATTCTATGTGTAAATATGCATCTAAAAATCATAGACGAAGAAGAGAAGAGGAAGAAATTAATTTCCTACTTAAATTTATAATATAGCTTACCTTAAATGCTTAGTTAAATTTTATTAATTTCCTACACTTTGGCACTCCTTAGGGTGAATAATTTGAATGAGATTTGACAGAGAGTTGAAGATTGAGAAATTTGTAAATTTTTGGCTTCTAAAGGGCTGGCCATCCCTCTCTCTTAATACATATTTGTTTTGCTTACGTTTCTTGAAATTTCTAAAATGAAAGATGTCTTGCTTCATTGGTCCCTACCCTTGAAATTTTCTAATTTATGATTTGGCCCGGTAACTTCTCAATCTCATGTAATTGCATCCAATTTTACTTATTTTTCACTTAAGCTAAGATTCCATGTATTTGAGCATACGTAATGTAATTAGAACAAATTATTGAATTACCCTCTAACAATGTCATTAATACTAATCATATCCATGACTTACAATAACTATCATACTCATTATCCTTCAATTCTTAATCTTCTTTGAGTATTATGTCTCATCCTTACTAGGGTATAATTCAGAATGTTATAAGTTATGTATGATACTAGAAAGATTTCTTTTAGGTTTTCTTTTGTACCGAGATTACATGGACATGTATTAGTTGAGTTAATGTTGAATATGAATGATTCATACTCTTGATTATGCATATTGAAATTAGTAGAAACATCACACAAGTAAGCAAAATTATTTATCTTATTAATTTAATCAAAGGAGAAAACATTGTTCTCATAAAAAAGTTCTATAGCATAAACAATATCTATAAAAGCATCATTGTCTTCAATCTCTAGCATAACTATAGAGGTCTTTCTAGATTCTTTCTCTAGCTCTCATAATGCCTCCACTCCTACTTTCTCTTCACTTATACTCTAGTAGCAAGCAAATCTGAAGTCTCAACTTCCTTGAGCACTTCATAGTCCCAAGCTGAATGGTACAGCAGGATCTCCTCATCCCAAAAGCCCTCTACCGGCTTGATAATACCATTTTCCCAATAAAACACCTCATTAAATAGCTCAAAACTAGGCACAATCATATCCCTTACAAACTGAGGTTCATCCTCTCTATAATAGTTACACAAATTGCTGAAGATGGCATAAAATTAGTAGAAATGTGAGGGACTTCACCTGCCATGGCTTGGCCTTTGCTCTTTTTCTCAGAATGAGTGTAGACCACACCTTTCTTGTCTTTTATGCCCCTTAGTGCTGATTGCAGTTTGAGTTCCTTGAGACTCCTTCGCCAATCTAGCTTCAGGTAAAAATACATTCTTTATAACATATTGATCACTTCAAGGTAATCAATTAAACTCGCTCAATTTTAGTTCTATTCTTAGTGGCCTGCTTTTAGGATCTAAGATCGGACGAGGCTCACAAAACTCACAAATTGGACACTTCATAATAAAAAAAGGGTTTAGGCCCAATTTTATTATTGATTGTCAACCTATGAAGGCAACTAAATAGGCTTAAGATGTAGGTACCACAAAGTTGCCACCTAAAAAGATGTTAGGAAAGTGAATCTGACCTTTAATTCCTAATAAGAGATTGGTGTTTAAGACATTACTTTTGTATCCTGGTTAGGTGTTGCTTACAATTAGGTTTTCATTATTAATCTACTACCTCCCTTCTCACACGATGCATTGCATAAAAGTAAATAAACACATTAATCATTTTGGAAAGCAGTAAATAAAAAGTAATAAATAAATGAAATAATCCTACTTAAATTATTACAAAAGCAAATTGTCCAAAATGAAAATAAATGACATACATAAATCGAGGAGTTTATTGAATTGGTAACATTGGTTCTCTCATTCATATTTATAAAAGTTCTTTTTATGTGGGTTTTTGGGATAAAAGAGGACATTGGTCCATTTTATTTGAAAAGCCCAATTAATTAAGTATAAAATGTTTTAAGTGAATTTTTCATTAACGTGCCAAAAATCTCTTTTTTACTGCCTATTACATCCCTAAAATGTTGAATACATCCCAAAGATAACAATAAAGTACAAAAATAACTAAATGAAATAAACCAACAAATAAATGCATAAATAAAAAATAAATAAAAAATGTGATGATAAAAATAAGGAAAGAATAAGAACCATCTGAATGTTGTATCTCTAAGGTTAATTAACTCTCTAAAAGAACTCCTTAAATCATAAAAATAATGGCTTATAGAAACACACAAAGAAAACAAGACAATTAGTACATAAAAGCAAAACTAGTCTAAATAATAAATTAAAATAACATGAAAATACATTATGGGACAAATGTTAAGTAAACAGACTATGATTATCTAAAAAATAGAAGTAAAAATGGCATAAAAATACTATTAAATATAAAAATAAAAATATATATACAAAACATACATGAAATAGGCATAAAATGTTGAATAAAAGGGGGCAGAAGGCCGAAATGATGAGACGGATGCTTAAACAACCAAGAAAGGATGAGATGGAAGAAAAGCACCAAGACATTCGATCGGTCACTATGACAGACAACCATCAGTTAGACTTTTTTCCTGTCTATCACTCAAAACACAAATATTAAACTAGAATTTTAGGCTAAACACCAAGAAAAAATCATATAAACCTTAAACACACATATGTATAGTCCTCAAGTATGGAAAAACTAAAGATAATTCTAAAATACAACCTAAATCATGTTGTAATAGCCAAAAAACATGTAAACACATAAATTAAGAAAAGATACTTTCATGCTTTAATGGTGGAAATACAAATCCTAACATGCCATTCTAGCATATTAAACAATCATCATGACAGTCATGGCATTATAGATATCATAAATAATGAATTAAATAACATAAAATTATAAATCATTGTATTTTAAAATAACAAATAAATTCAATCTAATTATATAATCATGATGTAAACTAAGAGAGAGAATGAGGCTAAATTTTAGAATATTACCCTTAGGAACTTGGTTCTGTAACTCTGGAAAGTGCGATCTGAGCCTCAATCCTTGATTCCCACATATGATAAAGATTATGTGTATGAGTTTTTTTGTGTGCAAGAATGTTACAGAGTTTGTGACTTTTAAGAATAGAGAATTAAATTTCTCTCCCTTAAAAATCTGCTTCTCTTCTTCTTTTTATGAGAATCCCCTTTGAAAAACCCTAAATTTGGTTTAAATACTTAAGAGAGAGTTTGAGGTTAACTATGACTCTAAACCATCTAAATTTTAAAGTTTAAATATTTGAAACCTGTAACGGATCAGATTTAATCCTTATCATAGATTTTGAATGTTAAAAAACATGGGAAATCTATAAAACCCCCACAGACAGGCATCTATCATTGATAGACGACCATCGCTCAACGAATTTTCAAAATTCACAAAAATACCCATGAATCTGACTTAGACATTTATGGTTATGAGTCAATGATATATGGGTTTTCACCATTATGTATTTAAACAATTCAAATAAATCGGGTTGGGCCCACAAGCAAATGGTAACCTTTGATTAGTAGCCACCTAATTTGCTCGAATTTATTTAATATATAAGGGCCCACATAACAAGCAAGAATTATTAAGGTCATTCAACTTAGGGGAAGTAGCTATTGTCATTACATGCTTGTAGTCGAGTTGTGAAACTTTAGGGCTACCCAAGCATAGTCCCTGCCAATACATCTACCTCATCACAAGCATAATGATTGATGGGTCACCATTTTATATACCAATTGGTATGAGACATAGGCTAGTGGTTCTCCTTAAAACCTCCCTACATTGAGTGAATGTAAGGCATGCTTTAGGATTATAACGAGGCTAAAATAGGGACACCTAACATAATTCTAAGGCTCTAGCATGAATGTAGAATGCAATTTCTAAAAGAGATAGGATTAATATTAAAAACTCATTTATAAGAACTTAACTGAGATACTTTAGGAGCAAGGTCTTCTAGTCCCCAATAGAGTCACCATTGTGACACATGTCGAACCTTGCTCAATTTTGAATTCACTCTTGGAGGCCCGCTGTTAGGGTCTAAGTCAATACGAGGCTCATAGAATTCATAAATAGGCCTCTTCACAATAAAAGAGGGTTTTGGACAAATCTTATTATCAATGGTCAACATACGATGGCATCTAAATGGGCCCAAGAGGTAAGTGTTATGGAGTTGCCACCCAACAAAATGTTGGAAAAGAGAATCTAACCTTTGATGCCTAAATAGTAATGGTGTTCAACACATAACTCTTACAATTACCCCGGTTAGGTGTTTTTATAAATGAGTTTCTATTATTAGTCCACTACCTCCCTTCTCACTTGATGCATAAGAGAAAAATAAATAAATAAACACATCAATCAAGTCAAAAGTATAAATAAAAGCAATAAGCAAATAAAAAAATAAACTACTTAAATTCATTACATAGGCAAATCATCCAACAAGAAATATAAGTTAGCATACATAAGTGGGGGCATTTATTTAATTTTGAAACATTGGTTACTTCATTCATATTTTACAAAAAAAAAGTCTTTTTTTTGTTATTATGTGAATTTGGGCTAAAAATTTGACATTGGTCCATATTTATTTAGAGGAAACCCAATTAATTAGTAAAAAATGATTTTAAGTGAAATTTATTTAACGAGCAAAAAAATCATTTTATTATTACCTTTTACATCCCCAAAAATGAATACAATATTCAAGATAAATAGTAAAATAAATAAATAGCATAAGAAATAATTAAATAAATAAAATGTAAATAAATATGATAAAACAAAAGATGCAATGGTAGAAAGAGGAGAAGTCTAGGATGATTCTCTAAAGGCTCATTAACTTCAAAACTATGAACCCCTCAAAGACAATAAATTAATGGCTCACGCAAGAACACCAAAAGAACAAAATGATATGCATTTTTGGAAGTAAAATAGACAGAAAGTAGCTAAAACATGCATGAACAAAATTAAAGATGGAATCTAAATTGCAAATAAATCATGCAAAAATAATTGCAAGAATGAAAACACAAGAAAAAATGCATTAAATGAGAGCTTAAGAGGCCATGTATAGTCAAAACAAGACAACACACTACCAGGACAAAGAAGAAGACGGGACAGAAAGAAGGTTTTATAACATCCCATCGGTCACTATGACCAATGGCCATCTGTCTGGCCTTCTTCCCATCTATCACATGATGCACAGACAAAAATAGGCAAAATGTAGCAAAAATGAAAAAAAAATTGTTTTAAGCCTAAATAAGTATATCCTAGGTTCTAAATCATATCAAAACTAACTATAACATCAAAACATACATCTAAATCATGTAAAAATAGTAAATAATCATGCAAAAAATAATTTAAATTAAGATATCACTCATGCATTAATAGAGGATAGAAACTTAAGTCATACCATTTTAACACATTAAATCATGTCTAGATTATCATGGCATCATAAAGAAAATTAAGAAGCAGTAAAAGCAAATGAAATAACTATCATGGCATTATAAATATCAAAGAAATAGTAAAAACGACATGATCATAGCATGATTCTAAAGAAATAAGGAAGGCCGAGAATATTACCCTCAATAGATTATTTCTTTAACTCTGAAAATTGCAACTTAGGAAACAGCAACTCAAATTCTATCAAATGATCTCCACGTTTAAAATCAAAGAAAATGCATTTTTGATCAAAGAAAAAAATAGTGTCGGAGGTTTTAGATTCTCAAGAGTATAGAATTATTTTTCTCCATCTCAAGAAAGTTGCCTCCCTTTTTCTATAGCTAAATCCTTTTTTGAAAACCCTAATTTTTTGTTTAAATACCTAGGGAAGAGTTTGAGATTATTTCTAACTCTAATCCTTTAAAATTTATAGGTAAATTCCTTGAAATATGCCTATGATCTAATCATTAAAGATCTGATCCTTATCTCAAATTTAAAATGCTAGAAAATGTAGGAAAAATATAAAAACCTCCATGGATGGCCATCTATCATTGACTGATGGTTAGCACTAAAAGTTCACTTCAAAAATTCTAAAACTGCCCCCTTTAATTTGACCTAGTTACTTGTGGCCGTGACTTAGTAACCGATGGTCATTTATCACTGAGCCACGAACAAGCCTGGATGGCTAAGATAGGCCATCTGTTAGGAGATAACCAAGATAGGCCATCTGTTATGAGATGGCCAAGAAGAGAAATGGCCACAGATGGCTATCCCTCAATGAAAAATGGCAATATATCATAGACAGGGACCAAAATTCAAGGCTTTTCGAATTCCTTTCAATAAAATTAAAGACAATAAGGTTAAAACCCATAAAAACATTTAAGAAAGTTTTAGAAATCAAGGATAGAACTTAATATCTATGCTTTTTTGTCTGAAATATAAATAATTCTTCATCATTGAGTAACTCTGATTTGGGCTGCCTTGGGTCACAGTATCTACAATAGTATTAAAATATTTGAAATAACTTAAAAATCAGTAAATGCTTGAATACATAATTTAATAGTCAGTTGGAGTATAACTCAAATGCAAAAGTAATTTCTTAAGTCTTTTTTGACATAATTGAATCCTGAATGGAATATTAATAGATTATGACAAAAAATGAGTAGAAATAAAACATTATAAAGTTTCTTGTTATTGTATGAAGATGAAGGTAAAGGAATTTAAACCAAATAAACATTTCTTAAAATTAAATCAAAATAGGTACAAAATAGAAAATACTTATATTGAGCATCAAACAAAAAGCCAATAACCTTAGGTATCATAAATCAAAAGATACCACAACACCGATATCAGAAGACACCATACACAGTAATGTTACAAAAGCAACTATAAAATGTTTTAAGCATGCCTAAATATCCAACACCAATCTTACATATCAGACTTCCAAATAATCAACTTCAAACAACAAGAACACAAACATGAAGGGAATATGTGTGTGTGTGTGTATGACGCATGCCGAAGCTTTCTCGAAGGCCCACTTTTAGGGCCTAAGACTAAATGAGGCTCACTAAAAATCGTGAATTGGCCACTCACAACTGAAAGGGACTTTGGGCCTAATCTATTGTTGATGGTCAGCCTATTAAGGCATCCAACATAGGCTCACAATGGTAGGTATCATAGAGTCACCAACCAACAGAATGTTGGGAAATGAATCTCAACCTTTTGATTACCAAATAAAGATCAATGTTTAGGATATCACTCTTACTCGACATCTCAGTTATGTGTTGCTTATAATTAGGTTTTAATTATTAGTTAGCTACCTCCCTTCTCACATGATGCATTGCAATTAATAAAATAACTCAAGCATGTAAGAAAACGATAAAGAAATAGGGGTAAATCTACATAGACTATTACATAAGCAAATTGTCCAATGAGAGAATAACAAATAAAATGACATACATGAAATGGGGAATTAATTAGGTTGAGAACATTGGTTCCCTCATGCATATTTATAAAAATATCTTTTTATTTATCATTTGATTTTGGGATAAAAACTTTGGCATTAACCCACTTTATAAGAAAAGCCTAACTAATTAATAAAAATGATTTTATAAATTTTTATGTTAACGTGCAAAAAATCATTTTATTACTATCTATTACATTCCAAAAATAATAATACATGCAAATAATCAAATAATAATGAACTAAATAAATAAGAGAGTGGATAATAAAAAGATAAAGTTCTCCTATGGCACTTGCTCCAAGGTCCTCCTCGTTAAAAATCTACCAAAGTCCAATGCACGATAAATATTAAATGCTCACAAATACAAAAGAAAGTAAATTGTTAGTAATGTAATAAAAGGAAATAAATAATAAACCATAAAGGTGAAATAAAACAATTCTGGACTAAAAAATAAACATATGGAACGTGAAAATACATGAAAGAAAATTAAAATAAAATTTAATCACTTAACTAAGCATGAAAATAAACTAAGTATGAATAATAAACATGAAATAACATGAAATGGGGCAAACAATGGCCGCAGACGGCCTATATACATGACGAACGGCCAATCAACAAAAGCCGATAAGAAAGAAAGAGCTCCTATATCGCTCCATCTATTGGCATGATAGATGGGCATCTATAGGGGGATTTTTCCCATCAATCACACAAAATACAATAAAAGTTAAATAAACTTATTTCTAACCTAAATATGCATACTTCTACATCCTAAAACATGCCAAACCTAGCCATGAGAATCAAATATACATTTAAAACATGCTAAACAATTAATTAAACATAAAATACTTAATTTTAATCAAGGAAACTAATTATGTATTAATGGTGAAAAATCCTAAATTTGTCGTTCTACATTTGTTATAATACAGAATAATCATGGCAAAATATTGAAATAACATTTAATTAAGATAATCACAAAATAAAAATAAACAACATTTTCACATAATAAATTGATGTATCCACATGACTGTTAACTTATTATTAAAATAAAAGTAGAATAAAAAATCTAGAATATTTCCCGCAGTTGCTTTTTTAGAAGGTTTTAAAATAATAAAAATGTTTTGTTCTTATGAAAAGATGTAAATGAGCCTTTTTATTCTCAAGAGATAAAAATTAGTTTTTTACTCTTAAGAACCAATGATTTCCTCTCTAAAATTCCCCAAATCAAAAAGATGAATTTTTTTAGCCACCAAAGAAAGAAGAAAAAGAAGAAGTAGAAGGAGAATAGGTCCCCAAAACCTAGGGTTTTTCCTATTTATTTAAGGGGATGTTTAGGCCCCATTAAAACTCCTTTTTTAAGGATTCAAAACCCCTTAAAAATATTATTTTTATTGTTGAAATCCTCGATATAATCCATAAAGATTATATTAGATTTGAGATAAAATTTCCCTAAAAAATCCACTCTTTCTTGCTAAAAAATGAAAAGTAAATCTAAAAATCATGCAACAAATGAGCAAGGTGAGTTTTATAGATAGCCAATGATAGATGGGCAGGGTGTCTGTCACCACAGATGGGCAGTGATAGACGAGCAACCTATCTGTCAATAGAAAAAAGGTGATTTTTGCCATTAAAAGCCCATTTTAACTCCAAAAAAAAGCAAAAGGATAAAGCACAACAAAAACCTTAAAAAACTTTATGGAAATTAAGGATAAGACTCAGAGTTTTCATTCTCTATCTATAATACAAATAATGCTTCCGCATTGGGTTACTCCGATTTAGGCTGCCGTAGGACCCGATATCTATAATTACCCCTAATTTTAGGAAACTTAGTGTGCTAGTGCCTCAGTGAGCAAAAATTCAAAGTAAAAAGAAAAAATGTGTACCTAAGGTAGCAAATCTCTAGCCGATTTGATGTAATTAAAGACACATACTATCTAAGGCAGCAAATCTCTTAATGATGCATAATATTTAAGGCAGCGAATCTTTGGTTGATTTAATTGGCTTATGACTTATTGGAAAGTTGGGTTGCGACTCGTAAGAAATTATAGTTTGGTGACTCATAAAAAATTTTAGTCATCATCTGTTGTTAGATCATCCTATAATTTATGGTAAGGTTTGGTTTTCACCTATAGGAAGATTGGAATTACCATATGTGAGAAGATTAGGTTTTAATCTGTAAGAAGATCTTGTTTTATGTACTGTGGCAAGTTGGATTTACAATCTATAGAAAGATTTTGGTTTACCATCTGTAGGTAGATTGGGATTTATTTGTAGAAATATTTTGGTTTTTGGATTGTGGCAAGTTGGTTTACAATCTATAGGAAGATTTTGGTTTACCATCTATAGGTAGATTGGGTTTTATCTATAGGAAGATTTTGGTTTTCATATGTGGGAATAGTAGGTATTTATTTGTAGGAAGAATTTATAAATGCTCGTGTTTTTCATATAGGATTCTTCTCATGTAAATCTGATTGTAGAAGGTTGTAATTGCATGCTTCAATAGGAAAGAAATGTCAAGTTCACCGTGAGTGTACTTTATAGCTTGCTTCTCATCAATTCATGTCAAATAAATGTACTTTATAGCTTACTTTCCATCAACTCATGTCGAACGAGTGTACTTCATAGCTTATTTTCCATCAAGTTATGTCAAACAAGTGTACTTTATAACTTACTTCTCATCAACTCATGTCGAATGAGTGTACTTTATAGCTTGCTTTCCATCAACTCATGTCGAATGAGTGTACTTTATAGCTTGTTTTCCATGAACTCATGTTGAATGAGTGTACTTCATAGCTTGCTTTTGATTAACTCATGTTGAATGGGTATACTTTATAGCTTGCTTTCCATCAACTTTAGTAAAGTAGTGTCTGATGCATTGTTCAGTGGTGTGGTTCTCTTTTTTCCTATGTAGCAATATATGTATAGAAAGCACTATATGTGTGTGTGAGAGAGAGTTATGTGTATGCAGTTATATGTATGGAATATGTGTAGTTGTATGCAAAAAGGATTGCATGTATATAGAGATTATATGTGATGCAAACACACCTAGATATATTGTACAATAAAGCATGTAAGAAATGATGCATGAGAACGCATGTAAGAATGCAATAGACTACATTTTAGGTAGTTTAGGGGCTTTCTAAGATCTTGACTCAACTGTTGTTCTATGGCAAGTACCCAATGAAGGTCTTCTACTTTGCATGATTTCTAAGTTTTTGTACCACTTAATGTCCCCTGGAGGAATCTAGGAAAGTACTTGCTTGGCCTCTGCTTTATGTTTTAAGCTTTTTTTATTATTAACATGATGTGTAATTCTATGTTTGCCATTTTGTATGGAAAGAATTATACCCCCCCCCACTTAAAGAAATTTACACCTCATAACCCCTCAGGATGCTACCTTGAGCTTTTAACAGTGAGCTATTTGTCTTGAAAATGGCCTTCTGGATATTTTAACAACCCTTTATTTCTCTAGATGTATATAGTCATTATTTGAAGGAATTGCGCCCCTTTTAGGTTTTCACACTAGCTTTTCTTAGAGGGAAATACACACCATTAGGAACTTTCACATAACCCTATACCTTGTTTTTGCCTGGAATGGACCTAACCTAATCCAATGGCATTTAATTTGCCCTTTTTTGTAGGATAGATTGCCTATTTCTAGGTTTTCACCCTGCGCTCTGGCCTAACTTTTGCTTAGATAACCAATTATAGTTTTTATCTCTAACGGCCTTCCTTTTTTATTTTCTCTTTCTCTTTCTTTTCTTTTTTTTTCACATGTGTCACAAGTTTCTTTAGACAGTTAATCACATGATCTTGCTTATTTATGCATTCTTATCTTTATGCATCCCATGGCAATAAAATAGGCATAGCCTAGCATGTAATGAAAAAACACAAGTGATAACTTAAATTCAATGTTTAGTTTTTAGTGAATTTTAGTTTAGTTTTAAGTGTCTTTTGCTTTATTTTGCTTTAATTCAATAATTTCTATCCAAATTCACTAAATCTTAACTTTTATGTGTTTTGAAGGACTTTTGATGGGTTTTTGTGCTTAATTGTAGATTTTATAGGTACCTCATGATCAGCAATTTTTA